>SKCR01041625.1:0-42200 GCA_019454045.1 Zanthoxylum bungeanum
TCGAATGCCGATTCGAACGCTACACGAACGCCCGCAATCTGCTTGACGTTCGATTGTGTTCATGAACGCAGCACGAACGAAAATAGTGAACATGTGAATTGGATCCGATGACATTCTTATTCTGAATTTTCCCTTCCGACATTCGTTTCCCGCGACTTCCGTGACTTAAAAGGTAGCGTCTCCAAATGAGACTCATCATAGGGACTTACATGCAAAATGCAGTGCCTACAGTCACCCCCACTTTGATAGGACTTGTGCAGTGTGTGACAATGACAATCCTATCAAGTCGTGCAATGCATTTTTACTTACATGGCTCGCCAGTTGCCACCTGACTTGCCCGCTGCCTCGAGCTGAGTTGATGACGTAGTGGACCTCGATCTTGGGACGCATCCCAATAACTACAACGGACAACGGGGGCCTCCACCCTAGGACGCATCCCAATACCGCTGAAAAAGTGGGTCACGACCCTGGGACGCATCCCCAAAATCGATGATGTAGGGGGCCAACGACCCTGGGACGCATCCCGATAACTGCAACCGACAATGGGGGCCTCGACTCTGGGATGCATCCCAATACCGCTAACAATACTGATGTGAGTCACGACCCTGGGACTCATCCCCAAAACTGCTGATGATACTGATGTGGGTCACGACCTTGGGACTCATCCCCAAAACTGCTGATGGTGTGGGTCACGACCCTGAGACTCATCCCCAAAACTGCTGATGATGTGGGTCACGACCCTGAGACTCATCCCCAAACTGATACTGAACTGATGTGGGCCTCGCCCCTGGGACTCATCTCCAAAATTGCTGATGATATGTGTGGGCCTCGACCCTGGGACTCATCCCCAAACTGATGCTGACATGGGACTTGCCCCCAACTGATGTTGATGTGGGCCTCGCCCCCAAACCAATGTTGACATGGGCCTCACCCCTAAACTGATGCGGATGTGGGCCTCGACCCTGGGACTCATCCCCCAATTGATGCTGACATGGGCCGCACCCCCAAACTAATGTTTGATTGGGCCTCGCCCTCAAACTGATGCGGATGTGGGCCTCGACCCCAAACTGGAGTTGGTGTGGGCCTCGCCCCCAAATCGATATTAATATGGGCCTCGTCCCCAAACTGATACTGATTTCTTCCTGAAACTGATGACATTGTACTGTTGGTGCTTATGGTTGGCTTGCTTTTGCCGCTTTCTCTTTTTCTTCTTTGAAACCTGTTATTACAAAATAGAACAAACACAAAAAGAATGCAAATATATTACGTGTATGCATGCATGCATGAATGAGTTTCCTATCCTGTTGGGTTAGGTCTTCTGTCAACTCCCTTGGTGACTGCTCGGTCTTCTTTCACTCAGGCAAAATACTGCTTCAATCTATCCACTTGATCGGCTCGGTGAAATCGTTCCCTTCCAAGTCTGACAGTCTCACTGCCCCATTTCCCATTACTTTCTACACTATGTAGGGTCCTTCCCAGTTAGGTCTGAACTTTCCTCTTGGGTCCGTCATCGATGGCCTTGACTGCTTAAGTACCAAATCACCATTTCTGATCTTAGTAGGACGCACCTTTTTATTGAATGCTCGGGCTAGTCTCTTCTGATATATCTTCATGTGTTGCAAGGACTTCAGCCTCTTTTCATCCAGCAGTACTAACTGTTCAAATCTCTGTGCGGCCCATTCTTGTTCAGGTAACTCTGTTTCTGCTAATACCCTCAAGGATTGTATCTCAACTTCCACTGGTAGTACTGCTTCCATTCCATAGACCAAAGAGTAAGCTGTGGCTCCTGTTGCTGTTCTTACTGACGTTCTGTACCCCCACAGGGCATACGGTAGCTTGTTAGCCCAATCTTTGTAGTTCTCTGTCATATTGGCTAATATCTTCTTTACTGTCTTATTGGCTGCCTCAACTGCCCCATTTGCCTGAGGCCGGTAAGGTGATGACTTGTGATGTTCAATCCCATATCTCTGTAGCATTGCCTTCGTTTCCCCTTGAAACTGAACTCCGTTATCTGTCACTACATGATGCAGCATCCCATACCGACATACGATGTTCCGAGCTATGAACTCTGCCATCTGCTTTGCTGTAAAATTACGAAATGACTCGGCCTCCACCCATTTTGAGAAGTAGTCCACTGCCACTACTATGAAGCGATGCCCATTTGATGAATTCGGTCGAATCTCCCCGATCATATCAATTCCCCAAGCTGAGAAAGGCCACGACTCTGATAGCCCATGCAACTCTGTGTGCGGCAGATGATTCAAGTTACCGTGTGCTTGACAATCATGACAATATTTACCAGCTTAGCACAGTCTGTCTCCATGGTCAACTAGTAGAAACCCTGTCTTACAATCTTGCGAGACAAATTCAACCCATTCATGTGTGGTCCACATACCCCGCCATGTATTTCTTTCATTGCCTTTTGAGCCTCTTCTTTCCTTAAACACTTCAATTGAACGCCATTTACCTGTCTCTTGTACAATTATCCTTTCAAAACCACATACTGAGAAGCCAACTTCTGAATGGCTATTCTGTCTTTTCTACTTGCTCCTTCTGGGAATTCTCTGTGTTCCAGATACCTCTGAATGTCATGATACCAAGGTTTACCATCGTCGATCTCCATTTCCAGAACTCTTTCTATCTCATAAACGGGTCTGTTTGCTGTTGTCAGTACGAATGGTCTCATCACTAACTTCTCTGGATTTTCCCAAGTCGCTGCAAGTGTAGCTAATGCGTCTGCCATCTGATTCTCTTCAGCGGCAAGTGCTGAAACATACAATCGGGGATAGATTGTGCCAACTTTCTGAGGTGAAAAAGATAAGGTTTCAACCGTTCTTCCTTCAATTCCCATTCTCCCTGCATCTGTCGGACTACCAACATCGAATCTCCGTAGACCTCCACGCTTTCAGCCTTCAAGGCTATCAATGTAATCAATCCAAAAACACATGCTTCATACTCGGCCATGTTGTTAGTTACTCCGAACGCCAACCTCTTGGCCATAGGTAAGGTTTCTCCCTCGAGGGTTACTATCGCAATCCCAATTCCGGCTCCTTTGCAATTCACCGCTCCGTCGAAATACATCTTCCATCTTTGAACTGTTATTGCTTGGATCTCTTCATCTGGGAATTCAAACTTGTACTGATCCCCTTCAATAGGTTGCAATGCCAGGAACTCTGCTACGGCTCACCCCTTGATGACCTTGGAGGTGAGATACTCAATGTCAAACTCTGTCAGCAACACTAACCATCTGCCCAACTTCCCTACTAGCGAAGGTACTGAATGCAAATACTTCAGAGGATTCTCTTTGGCTACCACCTGGATCTTGTAAAATTGGAAGTAATGCCGCAGTTTTCTGGACGTCCATACCATTACCAAACAGATCTTCTCTACTTCCTGATAACGGGCTTCGTACGGAAGCATTTTCTTACTGAGATAGTAGACTGTATGATCTACCCCTGTCTCATTTGCCTGTACCATCATGGCCCCCATTGCTTCTGATTCTATGGCCAAATACAATATCAAGGGTCTGCCTGGTCTCGGAGGTTTCAATACAGGAGGCTTTACCAAGTATTCTTTGATCTTGTCGAAGGCTGTTTGACATTGCTCATTCCATTTCACTGGCTGGTCTTTTCTCAGCAGTTTGAAGATAGGCTCACATACTGATGTCAACTTGGCGATGAACCGACTGATATACTGAATTTTCCCAAGGAATGCTCTGACTTCTTTCTCTGTCTTCGGTGCTGGCATCTCAGTAATTACTTTGATCTTCTCAGAGTCTACCTCTATTCCTCTCATTCCCACTGTATGTCCCAACAATTTTCCTGATGTTACCCCAAACACACATTTCTTGGGATTCATCCGCATGTTGTATTTGCCAACTCTCTGAAGGAACTTCTCCAGTGTTTCTATATGCCCAATTCTTGTCTCTGATTTCACCATCATATCATCCACATATACTTCGATCTCTTTGTGCATCAAATCGTGGAATAATGTAGTAGCCATCCACTGATAAGTAGCTCCTGCATTCTTGAGCCCAACGTCATTACCTTGTAACAATATGTGCCCTACTCGGTGACAAGGCAGTCTTGTGCTTGTCTTCCTCAGCCATAAGAACTTGATTGTACCTTGAAAACCCATCTGCAAATGAAAACATGGCAGACAAAGCTGCACTATCAACTAGTACATCAATATGAGGTAGAGGAAAATCATCTTTCGGACAAGCTTTGTTAAGATCTCTGTAATCCACACACATTCTGACTTTCCCATCTTTCTTCGGCACTGGCACAATATTTGCTAACCATTCAAGATACTTTACTACTTCCAGGAACCCCACATCTATCTGTTTCTTGACTTATTCTCTAACTTTCTCAGCCCACTCTGGTCTCATCCGCCGGAGTTTCTGTTTCACTGGCCTCATATTAGGATAAGTTGGTATTATATGCTGGGCGATGCTTCTATCTACCCCAGGCATATCCTCGTAAGACCAAGCAAAAACTTTGGCATATCTGACCAATATTTCTTCTAATTTCTCCCGCTCCTCAGAGGTAACCTCACTTGCAATTAGAATTTCATTGGGGCTCTCTGGCGTACCAAGGTTGAATGCATTTGTTCTGGTGGAACTGATATCAAATATACTCAAGTCATGCAAATTGAAAGGGAAAGACTCAGACGAGTAAGCAAAATGATTGTCTTTATTGCTAGCAGATGCATGAATACATTCAAATAAATCAGAGAGACAAAAATCTTCATCCTCCACAGATGCTTCATCTCCCACAGCTGGTCTTCGTCCTTTTCCTCGAGGGTCAGGCCCTCCAACTTCATCAGTTCTTCTTCCCATTTCTCTTCTTCCTTTTCCACAATTTTCGATGTCAGTGACTTCTCACTGATCACCTTCTGAAAGATCTCAAACCCGGGCACCACAATCCCATTGACTTCTACCGGTTCAGGTTCTCCTTGATATCCCGTTGCCTTCACAAAACATTCCATCAGCTTCAACCTTTTCTTCTTGTCTTTCGGCTTATCCTCATCAGACTTGTACCCCAAACCCCTTCGAGTAGTCTGACCTTTAAGCTTAGGCAATGTTGAACCTTTGCCTGGATCGAACTTCATCTTTTCCATGATCCTAGCCACCCTAGGATCCACCCACTCCTCAAAAATTGCCGACACTTGGAACCTTGTGAAATGTTGTATTTCCAAAGCGGCCACAACATTATCTACCTCAGCTCGAATGGTGACAATCTCTCCCCCATACGGGAACTTAACAACCTGGTGCAGAGTGGAGGGCACAAGTGTAATACTAGTCTATTCTGTATTATCGATGTCCAGTCTCGATAATACTACGACTATTGATATTTAATGATCAAACCTTTAGTGGATTAATACTGTCTCATATCTTATTAATCCCGTACTAATCATATGGACTTTTATCATTTATATATATCCAAGTAATCCAATTACAAAATGATAAAATAGCAATTTCCTTTGTCACATAGTTAATTTGTACAAAAACACAATGTCTTTTATAAATAGTGATGCTATGGGTCATAATTATCCAATAATCTCCTACTTGGCTCATAGCCAATCACTTAAGTATCTAACACCTAAACTATGTACATGTCACTCAAACTTTTTCTGAGAAATAACTTTCATTAGCGGATCTGCAATGTTGTCATCTGATGCGATCTTCTCGATCTTCACATCGCCACGATGTATGATCTCACGAATCAGATGGAAATGTCGAAGTACATTCTTGGATCGTTGATGAGACCGCGGTTCCTTAGCCTGTGCTATAGTCCCATTATTGTCACAATACAAAGGTACGGTCTCAGCTGCTAACGGAAATACTCCTAATCCAATTAGGAATTTACGGTTCAAAACTGCTTCTTTTGCTGCCTCAGCTGCAACAATATATTCCACTTTTGTTGTTGAATCGGCAACAATCTCTTGCTTGGAAGATTTCCAGCTCACTGCTCCATTGTTTAAACAAAATATGTACCTCAATTGTGACTTACAATCGTCTTTATCGGTTTGGAAACTTGCATCTGCGAACCCGGTTACCTCAAGTTCTCCATCTCCATAGACTAAGAAAGCATCCTTAGTTCGTCTAAGATACTTAAGGATGTTCTTAACAGTAATCCAGTGACCATCACCCGGATCGGCCTGATAGCGACTGCACATGTTCAAAGCATACGAGACATCAGGTCACGTACATATCATGTCATACATGATCGATCCGACTGCGGAAGCATACATGATCCGACTCATTGCATCTCTCTCATCTTGAGTTTTAGGACACATGTCCTTAGATAAAGAGACGCCATATGAAACCGGACGTAGTCCCCTTTTAGACTGATCCATGTTGAATCTCTTCAACACTTTTGTCAATGTACGTTCTCTGGGAGAGTCCAAGAAGCTTTCTGGATCTATCCTGGTAGATCATTATTCCCAGAATAAAGGCTACTTCTCCCAGGTCTTTCGTGGAGAATTTTAATGAAAACCAAGCTTTCACTGATTGTAGCATGGGAATGTCATTGCCAAGAAGCAATACATCATCTACATATAGGACAATGAATGTAAGTGCACTCCCACTAACCTTCTTATATACACAAGGATCATCTTCATATTGAATGAAATCATATCCTTTTATGATCTCATCAACATGTTGGTTCCAAGAACGCGATGCCTGCTTCAATCCATAATGGATCGATTTAACTTGCAAACCATATTTGCATGTTTTGGCACGACAAAACTGTCAGGCTGTTACTGGTAGTGTTCCTAGAACATGCCAAGGATCTAATAAGCATGTAAAGGTGTTCATAAATTCAAAATAAGTTGCGGAATATACTTACAATGAACGGATTTGAGCTTTAAAATTTTGAGAAGAGATCTCCAAGATCCAAGCTTTAAGTGATGATTCCAACTCTTGAAGTAGTTTCCCTATCACCTTAGTTGATTTCTCCAAGTGCTAGCTTTGTTGATTTTGCCACAAAATCAAAGAGAAGAAGAAATGAAGTTCACGCCCATCATGAGAGGATTTTAGGGTTTCTCATGTTGTTCCAAGTGTGTAGATGTGAAGAAGAGAGAAGGCCTTTTGGTTTTGTTAAAGGGTTTTTACCCTTTTACCCAAAACCATGTAGTTGGGGTAATTTGGTTTCACCTAAACCAAGTGGTTGGAAAGTAAGTGGTTTTGGCATAAATGCCAACTACCCTCCCAACTACCACATTAAAGTGGGCCCCCACATTTGAATTCAAAATTCAAATGTCTCTACGAACATTTGCCGCGGCTCGGTTCCGTTTAATCCGAATTAAACGAACTTTCATCGCTAAATAATTAAATCTAATTTAATTAAATAACGATGCCTCGCAAATATATTACGAATGTCGTCTACGAATTAATTCTAAATTAATTCGTTCGTTCGTACATTAAAGTCCACTTTAATTTCGTAATGAAATCCAATTCATATTAATATATCCGATATATTAATTTTAGCCCATACGAATAAATTAAATAGAAAAATCAAATTTAACTATTAAATTTATTCTACCGATTAATTCCAAATTAATCGCGTTCTCTCTCTTCCGAACACATTTAATCCCAGATTAAATAATACCTCAATTAATCCTAGATTAATTTTCTCCATCTTAATTAATCCCAGATTAATTTTCTCTCTTAATTAATCCCAGATTAATTCTAATTTAAATCAACTGTCATCGGTGAATCTTTGGGAAGCGACCCAAGAGATCCCTGGATATGTTGGCAGTAAATACGGTCATCGGATTATCCGAATACGTGCGTACCTCGTACCACGTGCTTACCGATTTACAAGACATGGTTGGCTTCTAGCAAAGCACCGTGCCTACCCAATTCTCCAGAAATATTCTTACTGGAATATATAATCTATGTCAGGCGTAGTATACGTAGTATTGCGTATTGCGATCCAGTATCGGATTGTCACGTGCTAGGCCTGGGGCTGGAATGTGTCTGCCCCGTACGAAGCACATGTCGGATGTCTGGTAACTAGTCTCTATAATCGGATATACATGACCTAGTCATAATATCCCGATGACTGCAGTACTTAAGAGCACTAGTACCGTATCCTACGTGACATCATCTCCACTATGACTGGAGTGATACTTCCGTCTTGACATCACACCCAATACACTACGATTCTCAATATACCCAGCAGAGGCGTACACAGAACCTGTTAAAGCCCTGGACGACCAAAACTAAAGCATACCGATTGTCGCAAGTATTAGCGATGCAAGTCTCAGGTTAAGACCAAATACACCTACCCTGATTTCGGACTTCCATAGACACATAGTCATACTACCAATGGAATTCCGAGGGGTCTATCCAGAGCGAAGCTATTTTCCATACCATCGGTAAAACACAACCTCCTATTACACTTGCATGAGTATCCTATACCCAAATATATGAGAACTATGCCGTTATGATCTCACATAACACGCACAAGTGTAATACTAGTCTATTCCGCATTATCGATGTCCAGTCTCGATAATACTACGACTAGGATATTTAATGATTAATCCTTCGTGGACTGATACTGTCTCATATCATCTCAATCCAGGAACTAATCATAAGGACCTCCTATCATTTATACATCTAGGTGATCTAATCACAAATGATAAGAGTGCAATCTCATTGTCACATAGTTAATTTGTACAACAACACCATGATCTGTACAAATAGTGACGATATGGGTCATAATTGTCCAACAATCTCCCACTTGGCCTATAGCCAGTCACTCGAGTGTCTTACACCCGAACTATGTACGGTTCGCTCAAACTGCTGAGGAAAGGCTTTCGTCAGCGGATTTGTATGATTATCGTCTGATGCATTTATTCGATCATCACATCGCCACGATGTATGATCCGAACGAATCAGATGAATAGTCGAAGTATATATCTGGATCGTTGATGAGACCATTAATTCTTTAGTCTGGCTGTAGCCTAGCTCAGCTGCTAACAGAACTATATCTAATCTAATTAGATTTGTTATGACCCAGATGGCTTCTATTGCTGCCTCAGCCGCAGCAATAACCCGCATTTGTTGTTTATTCGGTAACATTATCTTGCTTGGAAGATTTCCAGCTCACTGTTCCGTTATTCAAACTGTATAGTACCGTTGTTTTTTATCGGTTAGGAAACTTGCAGCAGTGATCTCAGTCACTTCAAGTTCTCCTTCTCCATAGTTTAAGACATCATCCTTAGTTCTCTAAGATACTAACGGATGTTCTTATATCAATCCAGTGACTATCACTTGGATTGACCTGTTTGTGACTCCATATGCTCAAAGCGTATGAGACACCAGGTCACGTACATTTTTCAATGTACGAGTTCTCAGAGAGTGTTAACAACTTTAAATCTATCCCAGTAGATCTTTATTCCTAGAATAAAGGTTGTTTCTCCCAAGAATTCTACGGAGAATTTTCATGAAAGCCAAGCTTTCACCGATTGTAATATGGGAATATCATTTCCAAGAAATGACATATCATCATTATTTAGGACATCATTGTCAGTGCGCTCCCACTAACCTCCTTATATACACAAGAATCATATTCGTTTTGAATCAAATCATACACCATTATGATTACATCAAAACGATAATTCCAAGAACCTAATGCTTGCTTCAATCCAAACATGGATCGAATAACCTGCAAACCTTGTTTGCTAGTTTGGTACGACAAAACCGTCAGGATGTTATAAACATCCTCTAAAAGGTTTCCTTTTAAGGAAAGCGATTTGACGTTCAGCTGCCATATTTCATGAATGAAACATGCAGCATTAGCAAGCATTATCCAAATGGATTTATCCATGGCAACAGGTAAAAGATTTCGTTGTAATCAACACAATGTTGATAACGATACCTTTTCGCTACAAGCCTAGCTTAGTACGTTGGTTTGTTGCCATCCATGTATGTCTTCCTTGAAGACTTATATAGTACCAATAGGCACAATGCCTTGCGGTACACAACTAGTGTCTAAACATAGTTGTTATACATGGAATCCATTTCGGACTCATGGCACTTTGCCATAATAGGGAGTCGATACCTTGTATCACTTCCTCACACGTAGTCAGTTCGTATTCCTCAATAAGATTGACATCTTTATGAGGTGAGATCAGAAACCCATACCCCAGGTTGTTTTCTGACTCTCTCCGACCTACGCGTTTCTTGTGTATTCGAAGATTACTGTACAGTTTCATCCTTGATGAACTGTTTGTGTTCCATTAAGGACTAGGTGCCTTGAACAGTATTACTCCGATTTTCATCGAGTTTTACTATCCTCCCACTTACCACTGCATATCGGTATTCCTCTTAGGAAAAACGCATGGTGAGCAACAATTACATTGTTCTCATGTGAGATGTATAAGTACTATACTTTGGTTTCCTTAGGACAACCTACAATTAGGCACTTATCCGATTTGGGTTCTAGTTTGGTATCATCCAAACATATGCCTAGCATTCCCAAATCATCAGGAGTGAGAAAGCCCAGTTTCTTTCCTGTTCATATCTAATATGAAATCTGTCAAACAGATTTTCATGGAACCTTATTCAAAATAAGTATTGCACTGTTAATGCTTATCCCTTTTGAAGGAAAATGGTAGCTCAGAGCGACTCATGATTAACCTTATCATGTCTAACAAAATTTGGTTTCTCCGTTCGGACACACCGTCAAACTGACGTGTTCCGGAAGGAGTCCTCATTGAAAGAATACTATACTCTTTCAAGTATATAAGAAACTTACTGCTTAAGTATTTTCATCATGGTCAAACCGTAATGTTTTAATACTTTAGCCGATCTATTCGTCTATTTCGTGTCGAAACTCTAAAAGTTTCCGATTTGTGTTCTTCAAAAGAAACACACAACCATAACGCGATGCCACATCCGTAAAGGTCACGAAATATTCATATCCACCTCTAGCCTAGCTAGACATGGGCCCACTTACGTCACTATGAACAAGGGCTAATAGATCGGTGGCACTTACACTTTTACCAAGTAAAAGGTATTTTAGGTACTTTACCTAATGAACTAGATTCGTAGACATCATTTGAATGGAATCAAATCCGTCCTAGTATCCACTCTTCAAAAGTGTGGATATACGAGTCTTGTTTATTGTGTCCCAGACAACACTGCCACAAATAAGTTTATCTGATCAAATCAGTTTGAGCTATTTGTTCATCATATTATATGTTTGAGATTTATTTATATTCAAAATATAAATACTGTTACTCACATCTAATGTGTTTATCTCAATATCATCTTTATAAAATAAAACACTTTAGTGTTTTAGAATATAAAGGTATACTCGCAACGAGTTATACTCGACATAGAGATAATATTTCTAGTCAAACTAGTTACATTATAACAGTTTCCTAATTTAAGTACACACCCAAAGGGTAGTTCCTAAACTTAGGTATCTACGGTTGAAACAGCGACTGTCGTCCCGTTTCCGATTCACAGATTAATCTCATATGAAGTCAGTATCCTGTTCACAGCAGATTCTGCACATCAATGCATATTTATGTATCACACTAAGTATTTAAAATCCAATTTTAATACTAGTAGTGAACATATTTATGACAAACATATTTGAAGTCAGAGCATTGCTCGTCTTCAATTCCTTCAAGTCTGCTTTGTCCATACGGCAGTCACGCTTCAATGACCCCGTTTGCCACAATTTAGGCAGACATCTTGGGATATGTCCTTTATCTTCTTAGAAGATTATAATGATTTTGCCTTTGCCCTTTTCACATTCCAGGTGTCTTTGGCCAAGCCTTGGCCTTCTAGAATATCGAAGTAAGGTGTGCCTTGCGCTACTTGCCTTATTGCAAACTTTGACTTTGGTCTCCTTGAGAATAGTCCATTAACTCTCCAAAGTTGTTTATTGCAATTAATACTTCTAAGATCTAAGAATAGATCTATGAAGATCCTTCAATTTCTTATCATACTTTAAGGATCTAATCCTTACTTCTGATTAAGAAATTAAGGAGTCATTATGGCAAGCATAATGGATTAAGCATAAAGTTATCATCACATGAATCTTCCAAAGATCATGCTCTACTATTTGCTTAACTCTGGGCTTAGGCCTAATATGTTATTTTATCAAATAAAGTAACTTATTAGTTTCCAGGACCATCCTGAAATTTATTCCCAATTAAAGTCGTCTAAACACATTTTCCCTAGGATAATGTTTTAAACACTAATCTTTCAATTTAATCTTGATTCTAATAGTCCAACTATTTAATCAACGATTTCAGGTACAATCTAATGTAATGATTACTATAGTCTAACTATATAACTTATTACAATTTTATTGGTTAAAATCAAATATATATTGATTACTATATCCAATTATATAATCATTATAAATGATTGGTAAAATCAAATATATTGATTACTATAATCCAATTATATAATCAACTATAAATGAAGTAGTTTGAATACAGTCTAACTTTAATTAAAAACAACTATTAAATATTAGTCCAACTAATTTAATTTATTTGACGAATGATATTTGATTGAGCGCGTATGGCAAGTATCTAAACGAATATTGCAAATTTAATTCTTGCCTCCCACTATTTTTCGGCGAGCCTCTAACCCTCTGTCGAGTACTCGGGAAACCTAGTTTCCTAGTGGGCTAGGATCCCGTTAAATAACACACAATCTTGACTTTGGCCAACAAATTGTATGATACTTAACTAGGTAGATCTCTAAGATCAATTGGATCTCATCCAATTCCTAGATCCAGTAGGTGGACATCCAAGTCCGAAACATATATCTTATATATGCCAATATCAAATATATTACCTAACCTTTTTCCTCTGAATCAACTAAGCCTTGGCTTTGGCACAACAAACTTAATGATCCCAGTTAAGCGGAACCCATTGACATGGAAAGCTTCGTAATCAATGTCGATGGACAAGAAGTGATCTTGACTTTGGCCAACAAATCACAACTTGGACAAGACACCGATATGAACAAAACTCTCATGATTCAAACACATCCGCAATTGACAAAGGTCTTGACTTTGGCCAACAAACCAATGCCAACTTTGGATCTTGAGTAAGAATCACTCAACGGAAGGAAAACGCTTATATGTTTTGAGGGTTTTCGCGTGCAAATTGGCAACCAATTTATTATCTTTGTTAGGTCTCATCATCATACACCCTTAAACATGCATTCTAAATACATAATAAAGCGCGTATAATAAATAAATTAATAATGATATGCGGATGGATATGTCACAAATTGTTCCTAGAACAAATCACTCTCCTTTCCTCTCCCCGGCTAGAACTATTCTAACTTCTACCCAATTACATAATACAATAAAGAAACCTCATTTACATTGAGGGGAATAGGTGAGAAGAGAAATACAATGAGAGAGGAGATAAAAGGCTGGACACGTAGGTCCAATTAATAAATTCTAAACTTATTACAACAATTTCCAAAACTGCCCTTGCCCTTCTAATATCCATCCGATATACATTATTCATACAACACATTCATGTATTCATACAAATCATGTTATTCAATCAATCAATCTAATCCAATTAATAATCTTTGAATTAATGACCAATAATGTTCATACAACGATTTGATTTGCGTGAGTCAAACTCGTTTAAGAATAAATACTCAAAGTAAGTATTCTTGAATTATATTGAACTACAACTTTAAATCCAATTTATTTGTATTCAATACTAATTCCAATTTAATTCCAATTAAATATATACACTTACTTATAAGCCTTAAAGACTTGGATTCCAAATCCAATCTTAATGGGTCTCAAAGGCCCAATAACATCCAATGTCATTTCAATTAAAGTCCAATGGGCTTTTAATTGATTCTTAAGGCATGGGCTTTGGCCATAATGGATCAAACCCAAAATGCCAAGGCCCAATAGGAATCACCCTATTGCCAACAAATCAATTTAGGCCCATTAGGCCCAATTAAATTCTTTAAAGGGCCAAGTGATGTATTTGGACCTTATGGAATTGGTTTTGGGCCCAATTGGATCCAATCCAAAAGTCCAAAACCAAACTTAGTCAAACCAGCCCATTAAGCCCAAATACACACTTTTAGCCCAATTCATAATTAAAGGCTTATTAACATAATTATAATATTCCAAATATCACAATTACTTTAATTAAAGTGTATTAGCCATGATTAATTAATTAAACTCAATATTTCCAAAATACCAATTAACTTAATTAATCATGCTTAATAATATCCATCAATTCATGCTCAACACAAATTGAATCCTAAATTCATCATTTCATGCTCAACATGCTCTTTGATTTAACATAAACATTATTGACTTTGATTCTAATCCAATCAAACCAACAATCAACATTTAAACATGCATTTAAACACATCATTTCATGTTACAAAAATCAAAAACCAGTCCACTGTCCTTCACAGTTTCGTTCGGCCAAGCTAGATAAAATTAATTTTTGATTCAATCAATTATTTCAAATCTAATCATGCACAACTCTAAGTTAACATAATCTAAGCATGCTCAAAGCATCAATTGAAGAAATCATGCTCAAAACATAAAAGCCCCAAATTTTAGTCTCATGAACCCTAAAATTTTCATGCTTAAAATTGGCTCTTGATTGCATGACATTGTTTGGGCTTAAAACAGCATGCAATACTCTATTGTTAGTGTTCCAACATGCAAGGATCTAATAAGCATGTAAAGGTGTTCATAAATTCAAAATAAGTTGCGGAATATACTTACAATGAACGGATTTGAGCTTTAAAATTTTGAGAAGAGATCTCCAAGATCCAAGCTTTAAGTGATGATTCCAACTCTTGAAGTAGTTTCCCTATCACCTTAGTTGATTTCTCCAAGTGCTAGCTTTGTTGATTTTGCCACAAAATCAAAGAGAAGAAGAAATGAAGTTCACGCCCATCATGAGAGGATTTTAGGGTTTCTCATGTTGTTCCAAGTGTGTAGAGTGAAGAGAGAGAGAAGGCCTTTTTGGTTTTGTTAAAGGGTTTTACCCTTTTACCCAAAACCATGTAGTTGGGGTAATTTGGTTTCACCTAAACCAAGTGGTTGGAAAGTAAGTGGTTTTGGCATAAATGCCAACTACCCTCCCAACTACCACATTAAAGTGGGCCCCACATTTGAATTCAAAATTCAAATGTCTCTACGAACATTTCCGCGGCTCGGTTCCGTTTAATCCGATTAAACGAACTTTCATCGTCGCTAAAATTAAATCTAATTTAATTAAATAACGATGCCTCGCAAATATATTACGAATGTCGTCTACGAATTAATTCTAAATTAATTCGTTCGTTCGTATTAAAGTCCAACTTTAATTTCGTAATGAAATCCAATTCATATTAATATATCCGATATATTAATTTTAGCCCATACGAATAAATTAAATAGAAAAATCAAATTTAACTATTAAATTTATTCTACCGATTAATTCCAAATTAATCGCGTTCTCTCTCTTCCGAACACATTTAATCCCAGATTAAATAATACCTCATTAATCCCGATTAATTTTCTCCATCTTAATTAATCCCAGATTAATTTTCTCTCTTAATTAATCCCAGATTAATTCTAATTTAAATCAACTGTCATCGGTGAATCTTTGGGAAGCGACCCAAGAGATCCCTGGATATGTTGGCAGTAAATACGGTCATCGGATTATCCGAATACGTGCGTACCTCGTACCACGTGCTTACCGATTTACAAGACATGGTTGGCTTCTAGCAAAGCACCGTGCCTACCCAATTCTCCAGAAATATTCTTACTGGAATATATAATCTATGTCAGGCGTAGTATACGTAGTATTGCGTATTGCGATCCAGTATCGGATTGTCACGTGCTAGGCCTGGGGCTGGAATGTGTCTGCCCCGTACGAAGCACATGTCGGATGTCTGGTAACTAGTCTCTATAATCGGACATACATGACCTAGTCATAATATCCCGATGACTGCAGTACTTAAGAGCACTAGTACCGTATCCTACGTGACATCATCTCCACTATGACTGGAGTGATACTACTTCCGTCTTGACATCACACCCAATACACTACGATTCTCAATATACCCAGCAGAGGCGTACACAGAACCGGTTAAAGCCCTGGACGACCAAAACTAAAGCATACCGATTGTCGCAAGTATTAGCGATGCAAGTCTCAGGTTAAGACCAAATACACCTACCCTGATTTCGGACTTCCATAGACACATAGTCATACTACCAATGGAATTCCGAGGGGTCTATCCAGAGCGAAGCTGTTTCCGTACCATCGGTAAAACACAACCTCCTATTACACTTGCATGAGTATCCTATACCAAATATATGAGAACTATGCCGTTATGATCTCACATAACACGCACAAGTGTAATACTAGTCTATTCCGCATTATCGATGTCCAGTCTCGATAATACTACGACTAGGGATATTTAATGATTAATCCTTCGTGGACTGATACTGTCTCATATCATCTCAATCCAGGAACTAATCATATGGACCTCCTATCATTTATACATCTAGGTGATCTAATCACAAATGATAAGAGCAATCTCTTGTCACATAGTTAATTTGTACAACAACACCATGATCTGTACAAATAGTGACGCTATGGGTCATAATTGTCCAACAGTTACATATAAACATCCTCCAAAAGGTTTCGTTCAGAAAGTGGTTTTGACTTCCATCTGGCCATATTTCATAAATTCGAAATATGGGCAGCAATAACAAGCATTAACCCGAATGGATTTAATCATGAAACAGGTGAAAAAGTTTCCATCGTAATCGACACCATGTCATTGACGATGACCCTTTCGCTACAAGCCTAGCTTTGTACGTTTGGTATGTTGTCCTTCCATGTCGTCTTCCCCTTGAAAGACCCATTTACAACCAATAAAGGCTTAAAACGCCTTCTGGTGCCTCTTGAAGACAGCTGCCTCAGAATCTATAATAGACTATGAGTATAAACCTTTCTCATTGGTCAAAACTATAAAGTCAAACCTTTATCAAACTCACTTAACTTTTGCTGCCAATAATTTGCACATTGTATGAACTATTCATAACGAAAGCCTAATCAAGTTCAAAACTTGATCGTAGTAAGCTATGAACAATCTCTTATATCTAGGGTTTGATGCAATTTTTCTGAAATCGATATCAATTTTTGCTCCCACTATAAGTATAGGATAATTTTCTCCGACAGAAAACAACAGACCATAATATCAAATACTTTGTAATGATTCTGACATCCTATTAAACTTATACGAAAGATGTATAAAGTCTTTTCATCTTAATAATTATGCAGTTCCATTACAGTTTATGCACTCTCAATTGACTTCATTAAGTCAAGTCTTTTCTACAATTGTCAACATCTGATGTTAACATACGCAAGTAATAAATAATTTTATTACTTGGGATCGTAGAAAAGTTATTATATCAAATAGAATACAATATTCCATAATTCATTAACTACATACATCCAATGTATTAGTCTAAATAAATCTTGTGGTCCAATGACAATCATTGGTTAAATGAGATTTAATCATATCTTGAATACAATATTCATTAAATGGATAAGGATATGTGGTGTGAACTCATATCAGACCATCATTTACCATATGTAATAAACATCTAAAACTTTTGTGATAAAAACTCATAAATCACAGTTCTAAGTTATTTATTTTACCGAATATTTTTCTTAATTTTTATCTTTTCATTAATGACACTACTAGTCGTCTTAAAATATGTAACAACTGTTTATACAGAACAATAATTATCCAATAGTCACAAGTTCTGATATCAAATATCAAAACGGTTATTAAATATTACTTTAAATAACTAAACGGGAGATCTGGTATCCAATACCTACAATTGTCGTATTGTGAGAATCGATATTCTCTATACACAACTATACACATCTCATTTCTTAAGCTTTATAATTTGCGTTCAATTATTCACAACAATTGCAAATGATTGATTAGCAAATTGTGTCAGACACGTGACTTCTGAAAGTCACTAAAGCCAAGAAACGTAATTATAAGATAAACAAATACTAAAGGAGTTTTCTTAATGCCAGGCAAGAATCTCAAGACATGAACTAATTCAAGTCAATTCTTACTACAAAAGAAACTATTCTTTCAAGACTATTATATCCTTAAAAGATATCTATTTAGATTACCTAATCGTCACTTAGAAACTAAGTCACTAACCATCTTGATTTTTCAAGAAAATCGGAACAACAGTTCCCGATGGTTAGAACTAATCTAACAATCTTACTCTACTGTCATTCTAGAACCTATTCTAGAATTACACAACTATAAGTAAAGTCAGAAAACCTATTCAAGTTATAAGCATGCAGTGGATTAGAAGTATAATTCTATAAACAATATAGAATAAAAAGAAAACGAAGCAGAATTTTCCATAAACTTACGCACTGCTTAAGTTATGGATTTTTAACCCAACAGTGTCTCCCACTACTTTACGTAATACCGTAATCCCCAACGGACAACGGGAATTAAAAAATTAAATCGAATTTCATAGTGAGAGTAGGATCCCATGAATATATTTCGACTCACAGCTTTGGCACGATCTCACTTACGTATATTCATTAGGTAGACAGCTTTGGCACGATCTCAACATATAATGTTCATACAACGATTTGATTTGTGTGAGTCAAACTCGTTTAAGAATAAATACTCAAAGTAAGTATTCTTGAATTATATTGAACTACAACTTTAAATCCAATTTATTTGTATTCAATACTAATTCAAATTTAATTCCAAATTAAATATATACACTTACTTATAAGCCTTAAAGACTTGGATTCCAAATCCAATCTTAATGGGTCTCAAAGGCCCAATAACATCCAATGTCATTTCAATAAAGTCCAATGGGCTTTTAATTGATTCTTAAGGCATGGGCTTTGGCCATAATGGATCAAACCCAAAATGCCAAGGCCCAATAGGAATCACCATATTGCCAACAAATCAATTTAGGCCAATTAGGCCCAATTAAATTCTTTAAAGGGCCAAGTGATGTATTTGGACCTTATGGAATTGGTTTTGGGCCCAATTGGATCCAATCCAAAAGTCCAAAACCAAACTTAGTCAAAACAAGCCCATTAAGCCCAAATACACACTTTTAGCCCAATTCTTAATTAAAGGCCTATTAACATAATTATAATATTCCAAATATCACAATTACTTTAATTAAAGTGTATTAGCCATGATTAATTAATTAAACTCAATATTTCCAAAATACCAATTAACTTAATTAATCATGCTTAATCCATCAATTCATGCTCAACACAAATTGAATCCTAAATTCATCATTTCATGCTCAACATGCTCTTTGATTTAACATAAACATTATTGACTTTGATTCTAATCCAATCAAACCAACAATCAACATTTAAACATGCATTTAAACACATCATTTCATGTTACAAAAATCTAAAAACTGCAGTCCACTGTCTTCATAGTTTCGGCCATGCTAAGATAAAATTAATTTTTGTTTCAATCAATTTATTTCAAATGTAATCATGCACAACTCTAAGTTAACATATTCTAAGCATGCTCAAAGCATCAATTGGAAGAAATCATGCTCAAAACATAAAAGCCCCAAATTTTAGTCTCATGAACCCTAAAATTTTCATGCTTAAAATTGGCTCTTAGAGTTGTGCATGATTACATTTGAAATAAATTGATTGAATCAAAAATTAATTTTATCTTAGCATGGCCGAAACTGTGAAGACAGTGGACTGCAGGTTTTTGATTGTTAGTGTTCCTAGAACATGCCAAGGATCTAATAAGCATGTAAAGGTGTTCATAAATTCAAAATAACTTGCGGAATATACTTACAATGAACGGATTTGAGCTTTAAAATTTTGAGAAGAGATCTCCAAGATCCAAGCTTTAAGTGATGATTCCAACTCTTGAAGTAGTTTCCCTATCACCTTAGTTGATTTCTCCAAGTGCTAGCTTTGTTGATTTTGCCACAAAATCAAAGAGAAGAAGAAAATGAAGTTCATGCCCATCATGAGAGGATTTTAGGGTTTCTCATGTTGTTCCAAGTGTGTACAGTGAAGAGAGAGAGAATGCCTTTTGGTTTTGTTAAAGGGTTTTACCCTTTTACCCAAAACCATGTAGTTGGGGTAATTTGGTTTCACCTAAACCAAGTGGTTGGAAAGTAAGTGGTTTTGGCATAAATGCCAACTACCCTCCCAACTACCACATTAAAGTGGGCCCCACATTTGAATTCAAAATTCAAATATCTCTACGAACATTTTCTGCGGCTCGGTTCCGTTTAATCTAATTAAACGAACTTTCATCGCTAAAAAATTAAATCTAATTTAATTAAATAACGATGCCTCGCAAATATATTATGAATGTCGTCTACGAATTAATTCTAAATTAATTCGCTCGTTCGCATTAAAGTCCAACTTTAATTTCGTAATGAAATCCAATTCATATTAATATATCCGATATATTAATTTTAGCCCATACGAATAAATTAAATAGAAAAATCAAATTTAACAATTAAATTTATTCTACCGATTAATTCCAAATTAATCGCGTTCTCTCTCTTCCGAACACATTTAATCCCAGATTAAATGATACCTCAATTAATCCTCGATTAATTTTCTCCATCTTAATTAATCCCAGATTAATTTTCACTTTTAATTAATCCCAGATTAATTCTAATTTAAATCAACTGTCATCGGTGAATCTTTGGGAAGCGACCCAAGAGATCCCTGGATATGTTGGCAGTAAATACGGTCATCGGATTATCCGAATACGTGCGTACCTCGTACCACGTGCTTACCAATTTACAAGACATGTTTGGCTTCTAGCAAAGCACCGTGCCTACCCAATTCTCCAGAAATATTCTTACTGGAATATATAATCTATGTCAGGCGTAGTATACGTAGTATTGCGTATTACGATCCAGTATCGGATTGTCACGTGCTAGGCCTGGGGCTGGAATGGTGTCTGCCCCGTACGAAGCACATGTCGGATGTCTGGTAACTAGTCTCTATAATCGGACATACATGACCTAGTCATAATATCCCGATGACTGCAGTACTTAAGAGCACTAGTACAGTATCCTACGTGACATCATCTCCACTATGACTGGAGTAATACTTCCGTCTTGACATCACACCTAATACACTACGATTCTCGATATACCCAGCAGAGGCGTACACAGAACCTGTTAAAGCCCTGGACGACCAAAACTAAAGCATACCGATTGTCGCAAGTATTAGAGATGCAAGTCTCAGGTTAAGACCAAATACACCTACCCTGATTTCGGACTTCCATAGACACATAGTCATACTACCAATGGAATTCCGAGGGGTCTATCCAGAGCGAAGCTGTTTTCCGTACCATCGGTAAAACACAACCTCCTATTACACTTGCATGAGTATCCTATACCCAAATATATGAGAACTATGCCGTTATGATCTCACATAACACGCACAAGTGTAATACTAGTCTATTCCGCATTATCGATGTCCAGTCTCGATAATACTACGACTAGGGATATTTAATGATTAATCCTTCGTGGACTGATACTGTCTCATATCATCTCAATCCAAGAACTAATCATATGGACCTCCTATCATTTATACATCTAGGTGATCTAATCACAAATGATAAGAGTGCAATCTCTTTGTCACATAGTTAATTTGTACAACAACACCATGATCTGTACAAATAGTGACGCTATGGGTCATAATTGTCCAACAGTTACATATAAACATCCTCCAAAAGGTTTTGTTAAGGAAAGTGGTTTTGACGTCCATCTGCCATATTTCATAATCGAAATATGCAGCAATAACAAGCATTACCCGAATGGATTTAATCATGGAAACAGGTGAAAAAGTTTCATCGTAATCGACACCATGTCATTGACGATACCCTTTCGCTACAAGCCTAGCTTTGTACGTTTGTATGTTGTCTTCCATGTCCGTCTTCCCCTTGAAGACCCATTTACAACCAATAGGCTTAACGCCTTCTGGTGCCTCTTGAAGACAAGCTTCCTCAGAATCTATAATAGACTACTGAGTATAACCTTTCTCATTGTCATACTATAAATGTCAAACCTTTATCAAACTCACTTAACTTT
Source organism: Zanthoxylum bungeanum (assembly GCA_019454045.1). Lineage (NCBI taxonomy): Eukaryota > Viridiplantae > Streptophyta > Magnoliopsida > Sapindales > Rutaceae > Zanthoxylum > Zanthoxylum bungeanum. The sequence goes on from SKCR01041625.1 coordinate 22,137, forward strand.
TGCTGCGCAAATAATTTGCACATTTTATGAACTATTCATAACGAAAGCCTAATCAAGTTCAAAACTTGATCGTAGTAAGCTATGAACAATCTTAGATCTATGGTTCGATGCTAATTTCCGAAATCGATATCAAATTTTGCTCCCACTATAAATTATAGGATAATTTTCTCCGACAAGAAAACAACAGAACCAATAAATATCAAATACTTTGTAAATGATTCTGACATCCTATTAAACTTATACGAAAGATGTATAAGAGTCTTTTCATCTTAATAATTATGCAGTTCCATTACAGTTTATCACTCTCACATTTGACTTCATTAAGTCAAGTCTTTTCTACAATTGTCAACATCTGATGTTAACATACCAAGTAATAAAATAATTTTATTACTTGGGATCGTAGAAAAGATATTATATCAAATAGAATACAATATTCCATTAATTCATTAAACTACATACATCCAATGTATTAGTCTAATAAATCTTGTGGTCCAATGACAATCATTGGTTAAATGAGATTTAATCATATCTTGAATACAATATTCATTAAATGGATAAGGATATGTGGTGTGAACTCATATCAGACCCCATTTACCATATGTAATAAACATCTAATACTTTTGTGATAAAAACTCATAAATCACAGTTCTAAGTTATTTATTTTACCGAATATTTTTCTTAATTTTTATCTTTTCATTAATGACACTACTAGTCGTCTCTTAAAATATGTAACAACTGTTTATACAGAACAGTAATTATCCAATAGTCACAAGTTCTGATATCAAATATCAAAACGGTTATTAAATATTACTTTAAATAACTAAACGGGAGATCTGGTATCCAATACCTACAGTTGTCGTATTGTGAGAATCGATATTCTCTATACACAACTATACATCTTATTTCTTAAGCTTTATAATTTGCGTTCAATTATTCACAACAATTGCAAATGATTGATTAGCAAATTGTGTCAGACACGTGACTTCTGAAAGTCACTAAAGCCAAGAAACGTAATTATAAGATAAACAAATACTAAAGGAGTTTTCTTAATGCCAGGCAAGAATCTCAAGACATGAACTAATTCAAGTCAATTCTTACTACAAAAGAAACTATTCTTTCAAGACTATTATATCCTTAAAAGATATCTATTTAGATTACCTAATCGTCACTTAGAAACTAAGTCACTAACCATCTTGATTTTTCAAGAAAATCGGAACAACAGTTCCCGATGGTTAGAACTAATCTAACAATATCTTACTCTACTGTCATTCTAGAACCTATTCTAGAATTACACAACTATAAGTAAAGTCAGAAAACCTATTCAAGTTATAAGCATGCAGTGGATTAGAAGTATAATTCTATAAACAATATAGAATAAAAAGAAAACGAAGCAGAATTTTCCATAAACTTACGCACTGCTTAAGTTATGGATTTTTAACCCAACAGTGTCTCCCACTACTTTACGTAATACCGTAATCCCCAACGGACAACGGGAATTAAAAAATTAAATCGAATTCCATAGTGAGAGTAGGATCCCATGAATATATTTCGACTCACAGCTTTGGCACGATCTCACCTACGTATTATCATTAGGTAGACAACCCTTTGTCAATCACTAACCAGTGACTCCTGATTTTGGTCCCGACCATTTCACGTTATGACAACTTTGGCACGTTCACTAGGAGGCGTATCAAGGCTTCACTTGTCAATGACAAACTCAAGCTATCGATGTAGTCCTGACAGCTTTGGCACGTTAAAGATTTCCACTTTCACTTGAATATGTCTAGTATTAATATACAACCGGCATGGATAAAATCCCATAACCTACACCCTCACAGCTTTGGCACGATCTCCGGTGCAGTTATAGAAAGATACCCATAAACTGTACTGACAAGACGGACCAAGAAACATGTATCCAATAAATGTCACTTTACAACCTTATTTAAAAGGGGGTTTTTCCTCAGGAAGCTATACTCTACATCAAATGTAGAATTTTAATCTAAATCATTTTCTAAACAATTCAATTCTACCTATAGAAAACATAACTTAATTTAACGATTAAATTTATGTTACGTTTCCCGTTAGCGTGGAATCGAAAAGTCAAGAAACTTATCTAGATTACATGCATGTGCAAACATTAAAATTGGATTAAATATCAACTATCAAACATGAATAATGTAATGGATGAAGCATCAGACCTGCTCTGATACCATTTTTGTTGGGGTTTTGGGCGAAGGGCGCAGCGGAAGCGTGGTTCAGGCGAAATCGTAATTTAAAACTTTTTCAAATTACTGAATAAATTATTCAATATCTTATATGAATAATTTATTCATATTTCACCTAAACCTATTTATTCGATATCAAATAACGACATAAATATATAAGAAACGTCGCAAAACTTTTACGAAAAATGTTTTTTCGCAAAATGGCCTAAAACACATTTTTGACCGAACCGACCACCCAACACACTATGGGGACTATCCAGGTCAGCCCCAATACTGTTAGGGAAGTTCATGGGCTGCCCGAACAGTGAAAAACTCACTGTTTGGATAGCCGTCACTCGGTTGGCTCAAAAGTCACCTGGTAACGTCGTGTTTTCACCGTTTCGCTTATTTCAACTCCGAAACACTTTCCGGAAATTGTTCCAACTCCCAAAACACTTCCAATACATTCATATGACATCAAATTCATCACAAAATTTCCAGTTCTCTACCATATCTGATCCAGAAACTGAAATCACCAATTTCTCATGCTTTAATCCAAAATTTTCAAGATTAATCTAATTAATCAAGACACCAACCAAAGTCACCACATATGAACCACCCAAGAATAATTCTAGGCATTACAAGAGTGTTCATAAAACTCTAGAATAGCAACTCAGCATCTAATGGTCAAATTGGATACTAATTACAATAATTCCATCCAATTACACTTCACACATGCACTACACTTCCATGTCCATCCACCAAAAACAAAAGCCCCAATTTTCAACAAGTAAAGAAGCCCTAGAAACTATTCTAGGAACACAAGAATAAGAAACTAAGTTTCTAAGATCAAGAACATAAAGAATTACCTTTAATTCTTCATTTTTCTAAGCTTTTCTTGAATTCTTTCTTCACTTTCTTCATGAATCATCAAATCATATTTGAGAGCTTTTGTTTTTATTTTGTTCGGCCATGGATGGGTTCTCTACGAAGAAGAAATTTTTTTCCCTTTTTAAAGAACCAAAACCAACCTATAGGGGCATTTTGTCCTTTGATAAATTTTATCCAATCAAATAATATTAACTTTATATAACCAATCAAATTAGCACACATAATGTATAATTAAATCTTGCCATATGTTCCAATAATAATTGGACAATTTTATAACATTTATGAAAAATGTTTATTAATTAATCATTTAAATATTTAACAATTAAATATCCAAATAATCAATTAATATAATTATGATTATATATGTATTTTTATTTACAATAAATAACAAATACATATATTTATGGCATGTGTCAAAATCTCATTTGACGAATAATTAATGTGTATCCAATCGTATTATTTATCAAATATAAATACACAATAATTATTATCGGACAAAATCCCCTAATGCATGTGTTATCGTTTAACCGATTAAACGATCCGAATTAACTTATTTAATCCGGTGAAGTATTATGAATAATCTGTATTATTCATATCGAGTTGCCCAAGTGCTTAACGAGTACACTTTATATTGTGGGACTCTCTAAGTTTAGGTTTATCCGTCACGAAATCCAATTTCGTGTCCATAATTCACCCACTCATGAATTATGACGACCATAAAATATCTCACTAAACTATGCAAGCTGAGGTCATTGCATACGTATAATCCCTCCATCACAGGCTATCTATATTATACCTGAGACATAGATAAAAATGTCAAACTCGTTCGGTATAATATAGTCGACTTTTCAATTTATGATCTCTAAATAACACTCGGATTAATTTCCAAAGTTATACCACGGTCATGGATTTACTAGATCGTAAACACGTGGGATGCCTATGCCCTGTACACAAGACTGACAGATCCTATCTTAGTACGCACTGGATATCATGAGCATCAGTCCACACCCAACAAACAGGCGGAGGTCTGATCATGAATATATCGGTGACGTGACTGCCATCAAAGTGTGGAGGATAACTCATATATCCCACTATGGTATCTCAAGTCAAAGGACCACTATGCTCGCTCAACTCATGAAGATTCCTATTGACGTTGGTGTAAATCATATTAGGAAATCTTCAGTGAGTCGTTCAGTGTCTTATCAAATAAACACCTACATGTCTATATGAGTCTCCCGAGACTCATGGTTCATTGGGATAAACCATCGGACCAAGTCCCGATATACGACATGTATTGGTCTCAGCGGATTTTACTAACCGACCCGTGTTAGTAAATCTTGACCAGGAACTTTATTTAAGGATATACATCTTATAGTGCGTTTTCCAATGTAAATTACAAACTACGTTGTAAATGCGCACTATATTGTAAATCATATGGTCTTTGTCTAATATACACGTATCACTAAACCAGATTTAGTTTCAATCTAATCATAATCATATCTAATCGTAATTAGATCGAATAAATGTATAAAAGATAAGGGTGCTACCATTAAATTAGTAATATTATGGAAAAGAATTGTTCATATTTATGAATCAGACATAAATACGATCCGAATTGGCACTCCGAGCACCAACCCTAACTTTAAGATATTTATATTTATTATTTAATTATTTAATTGTTAAATAATTAAATTTATTTATAAAGTAAATATCTTTTATAATGATTTGCTTTATTAAAGCTTGGAAATGGCATGATGCCATTGGAACACATTTTGTTTGCTTTATTAAAGATAAAGTGTTAACTTTAATTTTACAAAATGTGTGCTAATTGAATTTGAAGAAAAATAAAATAATGGTTATTTAATTTTTTGTCCAAATAATCGGCCAAGAAGAAAAATTGATACAAAAATTATTTTGTTTGATTTTTCTAAGACTAACACAAGTTTAAATTTTTTTTACAAAGTGAGTTGAGAGAGAATTGAAGAAAGAAAGGAAAATCAAAGGCAAAAATTTGGAATTTTTGTAAGTTTCTTACACTTTCTTCTATATAGAAAATGTTTTCATTATTATTAACTTCAAATTGTGTTGTTAAATTTATTTCTCTACTCTTTGAATTTGTAATTAAATTTGTTGGAAGCTTGTTTGAGGGTGTTATGCATGTATAATTAATATTTAGGCTTATTAGTGTAATTAAGCTTAATAGATTAATTAGAAATTAAAGTTGTCATTCTAGAGTTGCTTATTCATTCATAATTAACCTAGAATTGTTCTTGAGTAATTTCATGATGGTGAGACTTGATTGGTGTGGTAATTGATTGATTAAAGTGTTGAATTTATTTAATTTAATGTAAATTATGTAATTAGAGTAATTTATAAAATTGGGGTTCTAAACCTATTCCAATTTTGGGGATTTTCATTTATATTGCATATTATGATGTATATATGATATATATAAAATTTGGGATTGATTGGATTTGATCTTGATGTGTTTTGAATAAATTGGGCCAAATTGTAATTAATGGAAAAATCTGGGCAGTTTCGGCAATTTGGAAAAAGTTTCTGGATTTAGTTACAAATTCTGTTTTCATGTTTTGAACATGTTAAGAATCATTTTAGAAATGATTTAGAATCATCTAAAATTGTATTTGACAATTTTAGGACTAAAATGTAAAATTTGTAAAGTTTAGGGGTCTTACGTTAATTAATGATAAATCTAATTTTTCAGATAAAAATTTAGTTTTTATTTATTGAGTTATTAGAATAAATTGGTCCACCATGGAGATACAATGTGGGGTTGCCTTTCCTCAAATCTTTCTCTGCCGTGCGTAGCATGTTATGAAGTTCTTCGTATGTGGCTTGCATCGAATGCATATGGAAATTTAATACAAAACCAACATAAGAACTAGGAAAAGAAGACAGAATCAAATTACGGCCCAGTCTTTCATCAAACACAATGCCTTGTCATTCCAGATATCGAATCTGATCTATCATGTTCAAAACATGAGTGCTGATATCTCCTCCCTCTTTGAGTTCAACACAGAACAATTCCTTAGACCTTCGATAAAGTTTCATCTCTTGGTTTGCCTCAAACAACTTCTTAAGTGTTCGCATGATGCTCCAAGCATCCGGTACTTCAATGTACTGTCTCAGCAAATCTGGAACCATCGATCCCAAGATGTAGGATTTCACCTTCAGGTTATCATCCTTCCATTTATCAAAAGTTTCTCGCTCTTCTGGAGTGAAGTCAGGATCGATTTCAACAGGCAGTGGATTGATAGTGACATAAGTCAACTTTTCAAACTTCAAGATAATGTACATGTTCATTTCTCATTCGAAATAGTTATCGGCTCCTTTTAGCTTATTGGAATCCAAAAGTTCCATCAATGGATTAGGACAGCCATCTACAAGACAACATTTTTTAAAACAGTAGCAGAATATTTTTCATTTCAAAAGTAATAACACTAATTGATTATGGAATTTTAAATCTATTAGTGCCATCCCACTACTTTACGTAATTCTGTAATCTCCCTTAATGGAAAAATAGAAATTTGACTATCAAAATTTCATAGCGGGAAGTGGATTCCATGACATTTACTCCAGCCTCACACTAATGACGATATCGACCTTTGTAGACTCATTAGGTAGACCTCCAAGGTCAATCACATTCATGTGACTCATAGTTTGGTCCTGAACCGTTTTTTATCCTCACACTAATGACGATATTAGATTAAGACGTGTTACAGGTGTATACTTATCAATGTGCACTAATGAGCTTCGTATGTACACCCTCACACTAATGACGATATTAGATATAAGTAGTAAGAACCCATTCATCTCCGTATTGACAAGACGAACCATTCAATAATGCTCCAACATTACTAATACTATTACTTAAATAAAGTAATCACCTAATCACGGGAGATTTATGACAATCAAGTTATTAACTTAATTAAGTCAAAGTTTTAATTTAAAACATGCAATACATATCCAATATGTTTTATGCATAATTAAATTAAAATTACTATGGCATAAACATGTATTGTGTGGTTAAGCCTTGCTCTGATACCATTATGTTAGGGCAGTTATGGAACCTCTAGGGTAGGATCGGTGCCCCGCACTGCGAAATAGATCAAACCCATGGATATAAAGTATGGTGTAATTTTAAATAATTTAATAAAATACTATATTCCATTACGGGTGTATTGGAAAAAACCGGGGCTGAATCGGAGTCTGGAAACTCAAAAACGGAGAAAAATAAAATCAGCGCGTACCGTGCGCGCGCAAGCCTGTTTTTTTTTTTTTTTGTTTTCATTACAATTTTATTTCTTCCTTCAGCTCACAGGAAAGTGAGCTGAATGAATTAGGATATTTTACCCTAATTTCTTCCGGTCTTCCCTAAATACTTTAAAAACACCCAAAATTAATTTTTAATATCAAAACCAACATCAACACATGTTATAGAATAAAAATCAAGTTTTTCAAAAGATCAAATATTTTTACAAAAACATAAATTTATTCTAAATTCCCATTTGTGTAAATTTTGAATCAAATACACAAATCAAATTAGAATCCCAATAAGAAATATCTCGTGAACAATTCTAGGTCATCCAAATGTGGTCAAGTGATTTTAGAATGGTAGCCATAACTCTAAGCTTTAGTCTAGAGTTCCAAACTCTAATTTATGTTTATGTCTAACATAAATATTTTGACCCAATTACAAGCATATTGTGTTTATACTTCCAAATAATCATAACACAATTTATTACCCTTATTTCAACATTAAGCTATGTGATCATGCATCTAATACATAATTCATAACTTAAGAGAAGTTCAAACTTACCTAGCAAGCTTGATGCAAGATCCAATCTACTTCTTCTTTGTTGAAATAGTTGGAGAAGCTCTAAGGTGTGCAAGCTTAACTTCAAGATCCAATCTTGATTTCCAATGCTAGCAAGCTTAACTTCAAGATCCAATCTTGATTTCTCGTAGATGAAATGTTGTAGAGACCTCACAAGATTCTCTAAACACTTCTCTAACTTAGACTAATTTCTCTAAGAATTTGCTTGTATTTGTACTTGTAATTAAAACCTTCACAAAGCTTGCTATTTATAGCAAAACTTAGGCAATTTTTAATTAATAAAAGTTGTAATCAACTTTTAAGTGGGATTAATCTATTTTGTCCAAATATGTATAATTAGGTGTGACTAATCTCCATTGTCTCCCACTTTAATTTAATCCAATTAAATCAAGCCAAGGATTAGGAAATGGATTAGTTAAATGTTTGCCACCTTGATTTAATCAAATTAAATCAAGCCAAAATCACATATTATTACTAGGGGTGGGCGTGGTTCGGTTTGGTTCGGTTTTTGCTAAAAACTGAACCAAACCATATTTTACGGTCCGGTTTTCTTACCTCTCAAACCAAACCATTAAATACGATGGATTTTGTAGTATGGTTACCGAGGACACATAAAGGCTATGATGCAATTTATGTGATAGTGGATCGATTGTCTAAATCTGCCCATTTTCTGCCGATTCGAGTTACATGGGGACCATAGAGGCTACCAAAACTGTATGTGGAGAAGATTGTGCGGTTACATGAAGTACCATCATCAATTATATCAGATACAAATACCAGATTTACTTCTCATTTTTGGCAGGGTTTCCAGAAGTCTATGAGGTTGAAGGTTACCATGAGCATAATATTTCACCCTCAGATTGACGGGCAGTGAAAGCGGACTATTCAGACATTATAAGATCTGCTGAGGTCATGTGTATTGACTTTTATTGGAGGATGAGATGATCATCTACATCTGATAGAGTTTGCCTACAACGACAGCTTCCGGCCCAACATTGGTATGGCTCCATTTGAGGCCTTGTATGAGAGGAAGTGTAGGCTACTGTTTGTTGGGGTGAGGTTGGCGATAGACAGATTCATGATTCAGACTTGGTAGATATGACATCTGAGAGGATCAGGCTGATCCGAGCTAGACTGTTAAAGGTGCAGAGTCGACATAAGAGTTATGCTGACAAAAGAATGAAGGACATTGAGTTTCAAGTTAGGGATAAAGTCTTCTTGAAAGTCTCTCTTGGAAGGAGTATTGAGATTTGGCTAGAAGGGAAAGTTGGCACTGCGCTATATTGGTCCTTATGAGATTTTAGAGAGAGTGGGAAAAGTGGAATATCGTCTTGCATTACCATCAAATTAGAAAGGATTCATAACATATTTCATGTATCAGTGCGAAAGAAGTATGTACCAAATTATACTCACATCCTAGAGAGCCAACCGGTAGAATTGAGTAAAAATATGACTTGTGAAGAAAAATCTGTGAAGATCGTAGAGCAGAATGTCCAAGAGTTGCGATCCAGACATATCTCTATTGTAAAGGTCATGTGGACTAATCATCACATACATGAGGAAACTTGGGAAGTGGAACAAGACATGATGGAGAAATATCCAGAGCTATTCAAGGATTGAGAAATTTCAAGGATGAAATTTTTGTAAGGTGTGTAGATTGTGAGACCATATCTCTTGATTTTTTATTATTTGAAATTAACGTATCTATTTATTTTCTCTTCCTTATCTTTTCGTTGCTCATATCTCCATTACTCCATGTTATTGCCCTACAACAACAAACCAAAACTAACACAAACACTAGTTATATATCTCTATAAAACAAACTCTAAGGGCTTATTTTGGGGTGTGTTTATCTTGAAAATAAAAAGAGAGGGTAAATGTGTGGTTGATCAGTAGAAACAAGGGAATAGAAAACTTTTAGCGACCAGTGACAAAGAGAGAGTCAAACCAGTAGAGAGAGAAAATATAGAAGAGAGAGAAAGTTAGGCAGGAGAGAGAAATGGGTTGTTCGACATCGTTCAGCCACCTCTTCCATCGAGTGACCACTCCAGGAGAATTCCCTCGATGAGACGAAGCCAATGCCGCCGGTCGGATAACCTAAATCCATCGCCCGCGCTCGCACGTGCCACCCACTCGCTGCCATGTGTGCACGACACCTCCCGGACCAGAATCTTCCCCTCATCGAGATACGCATGTTGGACACTTCAGTTTCCCAAATTAGACATTCGGTTGTCGTGAAACGAGCTAAAAATGGTAGTCAACGTCAATCGATCGTTCATCGATGACCACCGATCATCCGCCATCACCACCACCATCGTTTTGATCCTGGTGACATGTACTATCTATTGATCATCTCGTTGTGGAATTTTGAAGTCGTTGGAGCTCGGTACGTTATATTTTACAGTTTTAGGGGTGTAAATGTAAGATTTTAAAAGTTTTGGACTTATTCGTAAATTTGTATGATTAGAGACAAAAATATATAAATTTTGATTTTTAGTGAGTAATAGGTGATAATTGAGAGTTGTATGACTAAATTGATAATGTTTGAGAGTATTGGTGGTTAAATTGAAAATTTGGAAAGTTTAGGGGTAAAATCATAATTTTAGTAAAATATAGGGACCTGATCGTAATTTTATATTTTTTTTCAAGATTTTAACAAGGACATATAGATATAGAGAGTTTTTGTGTGGATTGAGATAAATACCAAGCACGATGATTCCCTTAACATAAATATTTATTGGTTGATGTTTGATATATGAGTTTACGTAATATAGTATAAATATATTTATACATATATGTTTGGAAATTATATTGCGTAATTGATATCATGAGAACATAAATTGTGAATACAGTTTTTGGATATAAATATATGTTTGTACTATGAATCAAAGTGTTTGAGTACTTTGTGACTTTGAGATGAGATTGATGGATTAAGTGTGATGATGTGTGTTTATTGGATGTTGTGTGTTATTATTATTATACTTCTGGATTTAGTATAATAGTGGTCAGAGATGTGAGGTTATGCGAGGTTAGCAGAGGAGTGTAGTTTAGTCCCTCTCTTGCATATTTATGCGAGGTTATATGGTGAGGAACCTTGGGATGTGAGATGCTGATACTCTCCCAATGGTTTCAATACATTATTATGCCGAATTCGGCTAGCAAACCTTGTTTGATTGAGGTGTTTTGTTGTGAGTATGTTTTGTTTGAGATAGCCCTTATATAACAATTGTTGTTTTCAAATATTAATTATTATATATACATATTTTGTTGCTGAGGACATGTTGAGAGTATGAGTGTTTTTACATACTGAGCTCTTTAAGCTCACCCCTTTCCCAAACATCCCAGGTAGTTCGCCAGCGCAACAGTAGCAGTATCAATACTAGGATTTGACTCGTTTTCCTCAGTCGCCAATCGGGTTGGTCCAGAAATTTCTGTCGGCTTTTGAGATAATAAATTTACGATACTTTTTAGCTAAAGATGTATATTTAGCAAAAAGGTCATAATATTCCCTAAGGTTAAACATTCCTCTACCAGATGACTGTGGTTTTACAGAGGATTCATAAGTGCCAACTGTGCCATTTTTGTTCATTATCTGCTATGCATTCTAGGTAATCTAGTGCATCTCTTACGTGCTGATAATGTTTTTATTCATGCTGCAATTTTGGTCTGTGCAAATATTACATACCTCTTCGAATTCCCTTAAGTGATGATGAGGAATTTATGATTCTAGACCATGGAATGTGGGTAAAAGTTGGATGACATCTGGTTTAAAATTGAAACGTGATTCATATAGGGGAAAACAATGCAAGATGATGATCCTTTCTTAGTGGGATTCATGAATTCTCTGATTGTCATAGAATGATTAAGATCGTCACGCTGAGACTCAGTTATGTGAGTTTTCATTTTGGTTATCAACCATTTTAACCGACGGTGAAGGTGATGAAAACTCTCTATTTAATCTACCGCTAGATGATCGAGACCAATGTCTCATGCAACCTAAATGCAGACTATATGCTAAAATTTAAATATGCAAATGCGATACTTACAAAAAGAAGAAATAATAAATAAGTGAAAAAGAGTTAAAATAATTGACAAAAGAAAAGAAAATAAATGTAATGATTAGATCCTAAAATCGTCATCTTATTCTTATCAATTCAGATTTCAATTGAATTTCTCGTTCACCTGTCTCAATTTCTTGAATTAAGTTCTGACAAAAAATTATAGAAGAATCTCTAAATGAGGATGATTCAAGAATTTTTTTTGGCAAAATGCAAGCTTCATTTTAATTGAGTTTTTTGTCTCTTGTAACCTTAAAGAATTAAGTATATGGTTTGTTTATATGTGGGATGTCTGGGATCAGAATTCATTTAGGATCAATCATGATATTTTGGATCTATACAAATACAATGAAGAAAAAAGTGAGATGTAGAAAATACAAAAAAAAAAATATATAAGGATGTTAAATTCTTATTCTATCTACTAAATTATATTCCCCGGCAACGGCATCAAAAACTTGACACACTCACAAATTATTTATTTACTCCCAAATATAAGAGTGTCGAAGTAATAAAATAATCCGATAAGTCCAAGATCGATCCATAAAGAATAGATTTAATAAAATAAAATAATAATTCGAGTGAAAATAAAAAGACTGAATTATTTGAAGTGATCGATAATTTTTAAATTGCACTGCAATAACAAAATAAAATATTGGGGGTTAGGGGATCCACTTTAATATTTCAAATTTAGAGAAATCTTACTTTTTATAATATATAAATTGTCATTATTACCCATTTAATTTATTTCAGGAATTAATTATGTCAAAACATATAAAACCAACCATAAAGGCAGTGATAACATTTGTCTATAATAAGTCTAATTAAGTACTCAATTATGCCAAATATATAAAATCATCCATAAATGTGGTAACAAAGTTTATCAGTAATTAGTCTAGATTTAAATTAAATATTAATTCTTGGATTACAATTAATATATTATAATATAAGTAAGATTAATTTATACTCTCATATTAAGAAGATTCATCTATATTCTCATATTAAGAGCTTCACCTTTTACCTCAACATGATGAAATTAGTTACTCATGATTTGAATAAAAACATGCTAATTTTATTACTGAAAGAGAGAAAATTACTACAAAGCTTGAAAAATAAAACACACAACAGCTGAAACTCCACAATTATATATATATATATTGTTTTTTTCTTTGTGTTATGTCTTTAAGAATTACATATAGCATACTTTGGATTTTTCATCAATTTCGGCCTTGAAAACAATAGAAATGGAAAATCTTGTAAAGAGAAAAATTGTAGATATTTGAGTCTTCATTTATCTGGAACTAGAATTGCCTAATTCAAATCATCAGAGTAAAAAACTATATCCAAAATACGAAAATTACATAATGTTGGAATTTCTGAAATTATACACCATTAGAACACCCTTTTAAGTTTTCGACCTCTAAAATCCAAATGTCACGTCCATTTTTCTAGTTATGCATCCAAAGTATTAAATCACTTACATAATAAATAAAAATCACAATAAAAGTTTATAAAACATAAATTTAATTATTATTTCACAAATGTGCTAAATTAAGGGGATTAAGTGTAAAATGATTACTTTCTCTCTATTAAATGTATATATTTTTAGTGTTCATCATGTACTACTGGGAAATAATATAAAAAAGCCTCTGGAAGGCCGGTTCTACAGAATTACTGTCTTGTTAATTACTGTCTTATTGCTTAATTACTGTATTGTTTAATTAATGTCTTGTTGCTTTTGCCTCTGTTATGTAATTATTTATTTACCATTATGATATTATTATTGTTATCTATGCATGTTTCTTCTTCATGTTATATTTTTTTTTACGATGAATATCCGACCAGACTTGCACTAAGTCTAGCCGGACATTACTTTAATAAAAAAATATTAAGGATTGGTGCTTGGAGTGCCAATCCAGATCGTATTTATGTCCGATTTATGAATACAAACAATCAATTTTCCATAATATTACTTATTTATGGCAGTACTTCTTGTTTTTATATACATATTCGATCTAATTACGATTAGATTGAAACTAAATATGATTTATTGATATGTATATATTAGACAAAGACCCAATAATATATTTTGTAGTGCGCAGTTACAAAATAATTTGTAATTGACATTGACAAGTGTAACTAATAGAAGTATATTATCAAATAAAGTTCATGGTCAAGATTTACTAACACGGGTCGGTTAGTAAAATCCGCTGAGACCAGTACATGTCGTATATCGTGACTTGGTCTGATGGTTTATCCCAATGAACCATGAGTCTCGGGAGACTCGTATAGACATGTAGGTGTTTATTTGATAAACATTGAACGACTCACCGAAGATTTCCTAATAGATGGTACACCAACGTCAATAGGAATATTCTCGAGTTGAGTAGCATAGTGGTCCTTCGACTTGAGATACCACTGTGGATATATGAGATATCCTCCACACTTTGATGACAGTCACGTCACCGTTCTATTTAGATCAGACCTTCGCATGTTCGTTGGGTGTGGACTGATGCTAATGATATCCTGTGAGTATCAGATAGAATCCGCCAGTCCTGTGTACATGGCATATGTATCATGTACGTATTTATGATCTAGTAAATCCATGGTTGTGGTATACTTCGGAAGCGAGTTCCGAGTGTTATTTAGAGATCGTAAATTTAAAAGTCGAATATATTATACCTTAGGGATTTGACGTTCTAATCTATATCCCCGGTATAATATTGATAGCCTGTGATGGAGGGATTATACGTATGCAATGACATCGACTTGCATAGTTTAAGGAGATTATCTGTGGTCGTCATAATTTATGAGTGGGTGAATTATGGATACAAAATTGTATTCCGTGACGGATAAACCTAAACTTAGAGAGTCCCACAATATGAAGTGTACTCGTTGAGCACTTGGGCAATGCGTTATGAATAATATAGATTATTCACAATACTTCAATGGATTAAATGAGTTAATTCGAATCGTTTAAATGGTTAAATGAAAATACATACATTAGGGGCATTTCGGTCAATTAATAATTAATGTGTAATTGTATTTGATATAAGATTTGATTTGATACATATTAATTAATTGTCAAATGAGACTTTGAAATATGCCATTAATTTATGTATTTGTTATTTAATATAAATAAAAATACATATAATAATAATCGCATTAATTAATTATTTAGATGTTTAAATGTTAGATATCTAGATAATTAAATTATATCAATATTACATAATTGTTATGCAATATGTTTTATTATTATTGGTTACATGTGGCATGATTCTATTAAGCTTAAAGTTTACAAATTGGATTTGTAAAATTAAATCTTATTATTATTTAATTTGATTAAATGACCAAATGACCATTTTACCCCTCCAAAGTCGGTTTGGCCTTGTTTTTAAAGTGAGAAAATTTTGTTTTCATATTTATAATACTTCATGGCCAAAACCTCCATGAAAGAAAATCTCTCAAAATATTTGAAGAAACAAAGAAGAAAGTGAAGAAAGCAAGAATGAAGTTGAAGGAAATTAAGAGATTTTAAGGTAATCTTCAATAATCTTAAACTTAGAAAGCTTGTTTTTTGTTATTGAATATCTAGAATAGTTCTAAGGTTTTCTCCTTTATTATATTTTGGGGCTTTTTGATTTGGAGGATGGCTTTGGAGGCTAGATGCATGTGTGAAGTTTGATTGGATTATATTAGTGTAATATTAGTTCAATTTTGTCATTTGATGACTTGTTGCCATTCTAGAGTGTTATAACCACTCTTGTGTTGAACAGTTATGACCCATAGCGTCTTTATTTGTACAGATCATGGTGTTGTTGTACAAATTAACTATGTGACAAAGGAAATTGCTCTCTTATCATTTGTGATTAGATCACCAAGATGTATAAATGATAGGAGGTCCTTATGATTAGTTCCTGGATTGAGATGATATGAGACCGTATCAATCCACGAAGGTTTAATTATTAAATATCCATAGTCAGAGTATTATCGAGATTAGACATCGATAATGCGTAAAAGACTAGTATTACACTTGTGCGCGTTGTGAGGGCATAACGACATAGTTCTCATATATTTGGGTATAGGATACTCATGCAAGTGTAGTAGGAGGTTGTGTTTTACCGATGGTATGGAAAACAGCCTCGCTCTGGATAGACCCCTCGGAATTCCATTGGTAGTATGACTATGTGTCTATAGAAGTCCGATTCAGGGTAGGTGTATTTGGTCTTAACCTGAGACTTGCACCGCTAATACTTGCGACAATCAATATACTTTGGTTTTAGGTCATCCAGGGCTTTAACAGGTTCTGTGTACGCCTCTACTGGGTATATTGAGAATCGTAGTGTGTTGGGGTGATGTCAAGACGGAAGTATCACTCCAGTCATAGTGGAGATGATGGTCACGTAGGATACGGAAATGGTTCTCTTATGTACTGCAGTCATCGAGATAATATGACTAGGTCATGATTATCTGATTATAAAGACTAGTTACCAGAGATCCGATATGTGATTCGTACGAGGCAGACACAATTCCAGCCCCAGGCCTTGCATGTGACATCCGATAATGGATCGAAATACGCAATACTACGTATACTACGTCTGATATAGATCACTTATTCCTGTAAGGATATTTCTTGAGAATTGGGTAGGCATGGTGTTTTGCTAGAAGCCAACCTTGTCTTGTAAATCGGTACAAACGTAGTACTAGGTATTTACGTGTTCGGATCGTCCGATGACTGGATTTACTGCCAACATATCCGGAGATCTCATGGGTCGCTTCCCGAAGATTCACCGATGACGTATGACTCGCACTTGATTAATCTGGGATTAATTAATGATGAGAGAGAAAATTAATCTGGGATTAATTACGGATATATTTTATCTGGGATAAAATATTATTAAAAGAGAGATAAAGATTAATTTGGAATTAATCGATAAAATAATATATTTGATATATTATACGAAATTGGATTTCGACGCGGAATTAAATTTAGAATTTAATTCGGGCGAACGAGTTAATTTAGAATTAATTCGTTAGCGACGTGAAAAGTGATTTTGCTAGGCATTAATTATTTATTGCGTCGCAACAGAAAATTCGTTAATTTGGAATTAGCGAACCCGAGCCCGAGAGTGTTTGCGAGCGCACTCGCATTTCGAATTCAAGTGCGGCCCGCAAGTCACATCAAGCGTCAAACCACTAGTCGCATCAAGCGTCAAATCATTAGTCACTTTGAGTGATGTGACAACTTGTCACTTGATTGATTGAGTGATGTGAATAGTTGATGTGGTGGTTGAAGGCATTTATGGCTTGACTTTTGGAAAGCAAAAAATAAGGAAAATGAATTTTTGAAATTCATAAGTGTATCAGATACACTTTTTGCCAACCACCAACATATTCTCTCCTCTCTTTCTTCTTCCCTCTCACACGCCCAACGGGAAGTTTTTATTCCTTCATTTTCTGTCACTTTCGAGAATTTGAAGGAGAAGAAAAGTGATGATTTTGTTGCAAAATCATGTGTGCCAGCACACAATAGAGTCTTGCGAAGGTGATAGGGAATTGTACACGTGAGCTTGGAATCACATCACGAAAGCTTGGAGCTTGGAGGTTGATTCATGGCCGCAAATGGAGGACTCCAAACCAGTCACTGTCGAGAGCTCAATGAGGGCAGAAAAAGATTTTTGGTCTTCACCGCATCGCTCAACCGCTCGATGTAAGTATTCTGAAACTTCCTCGTGTATTCGCACTTATGTTTTATGCTTGATAATCGATCCTCGGGACTTAGAGATTTCCCAACAATGGTATCAGAGCGATTAAAAACATGAAACTTTAAAATTGGGTAAAATGTATTTGAGCATGATTTGATGAAATTAGATGATTGAGTATGCTTAAATGTAGTTTAATTGAAGTTTGATTAGATCAATTTCATGAAAAGTTGTTTGGAACAATTTTCCCCAAAAATCATGGCTTGGCCGAATGATGACATATCCCTAATGTCTTGGTATTTTTTGATTTTGATTCATTGGATGAGTTGGAATCATGTTGGGAATTGTTGATTTGAAAATTAATTGGATTGAATTTTGAATTGGACAAAAATTCCCCTTATTGCCGAGAGCTTACTAGCATGTAATGGGTTTGATTTTTGATAAAATGTGTTGGACATGTTTTGTTGTTAATAAGCATAATTAATTAGGCTAATTGATGTTTTGGAAATGTTAATTTAGTTGATTAATTATGGCAATGCACTTTAGTTTAATTAAATATGAAATTTGGAATTTTTGTAGTTTAATTAAATGGGCTTAAATTGGATTTGGGCTTGTAAAGTTGTTATTGGGCTTATTGGGCTTGGTTGTACCAAGATTGGTTTAGGCAAATTTGTTGGATCCAATTGGGCCCAAAACCGAATCCATAAAGTCCAATTATGACTAATGGACCTTTAACTTTAATTGGGCCTAATGGGCCTAAATTAGTTTCTAGGCATATAAGGGTGATTCCTTTAAATGGGCTTTAGTTTTTGGGTTTGACCCAAGTTGACCAAAAGTCCATGCCTTAAGAAATTAATTAAAAGCCCATTGGACTTTAATTAAATTAACATTGGATGTTAATCGGGCTTTGAGACCCGTAATGATTAAATTTGGAATTTAAGTCGTAAAGGTTCGTTAATAAAGTGTAATATTTAATTTGGAATTAAATAGTGGATTAGTATTAAATACAAATTGAATTGGATTTAATTTTGTAGTTTAATATAATTCAAGAATTTGTACTTTGAGTACTTATTCGCAAAACGAGTTGACTCGCGCAAAATCAAATCGTTGTTTGAACATTGGATGGTCATTAATTATCAGATTAATTAATTGGATTAGATTGATTGATAACATGCTTGTGTGAATACATGGTTGCGATGCATAATAATGTATATCAGATGGATATTTGATGGGTGGGGCAATTTTGGAAATTGTTGTAATAAATTTAGAATTTATTAATTGGACCTGCGTGTCCAGCCTATTACCTCATTACTTTTTGTATTTCTCTTCTCACATATTCCCCTCAATGTAAATGAGGTTTCTTTAGAAGTGTTATGTAATGGGTAGAAGTAAATACTTGTGCTAGCGGGAGAGAGGAAATGGAGAGATTTATTCTAGGAACAATGTGTTGAGTATCCATCCGCATATCATAATTATTTTATTTACGTGCCTTATTATGTGTTTAGAATGCATGTTTAATGGTGTATGATGATGAGACCTTAACAATGATAATAAATTGGTTGCCAATTTACACGCGAAAAACCCTCACAAAATATTAAGCGTTTTTCCTTCCATTGAGTGATTCTTACTCAAGATCCAAGACTGGCATTAGTTTGTTGGCCAAAGTCAAGGCCTTTGTCCATCGAGGATGTGTTTGAATCATCAGAGCTTTGTTCCATATCGGTGTCTTGTCCAAGTTGTGGTTTGTTGGCCAAAGTCAAGACCATTTCTTGTCCATCGACATTGATTACGAAGCTTTCCAAGGTCAATGGGTTCCGCTTAACTGGGATCACTAAGTTTGTTGTGCCAAAGCCAAGGCTTAGTTGATTCAGAGGAAAAAGGTTAGGTAATATATTGGATATATTGGCATATATAAGATATATGTTTCGGACTTGGATGTCCCCCTACTGGATCTAGGAATTGGATGGGATCCAATTGATCTTAGAGATCTACCTAGCTAATTATCATACAATTTTTTGGCCAAAGTCAAGATTGTGTGTTATTTAACGGGATCCTAGCCCACTAGGAAACAAGGTTTCCCAATTACTCAACAGAGGGTTAGAGGCTCGCCGAAAAATAGTGGGAGGCAAGAATTAAATTTGCAATATTCGTTTAAATACTTGCCATACGCGCTCAATCACAATTCATTCGTCGTTAAATTAAATGTTAATTGGACTAATATTTAAATGGTTGTTTTAATAAACAGTTGGATTGCATTCAAACTATTCATTTATAGTTGATTATATAATTGGATTATAGTAATCAATATATTTGATTTAATTAATTATATTTGATTTTATAATTGGATTATAGTA
>SKCR01041626.1:0-41191 GCA_019454045.1 Zanthoxylum bungeanum
TAAATAGAGAATGCTCAACACCTCATTTCCTCAATGGGATTTCCACAGTTTTCTCTAAAAATTTGTAGAGTTCCAGCTTTTATGTGTTTTTCTTTTTTAAGCTTTCTTGTAATTTCTTTTTTTAAGTAAAAAAATTATGTGTGTTTTTATTCGAATTATGAGTAGCTAATTTCATTCTATTGGGGTAAAAAGTGAAAGTCTTAATATAAGAATATAGATAAATCTTATTTATATTATAATATATGAATTGTAATCAAAAGACTAATATTTAATTTAAATGTGGATTAACTATTGACAAACTTTGTTACCGCTTATATGGCTGGTTCTAATTATTTGGCATAATTGAGTACCTAACTGGACTTGTTATAGACAAATGTCATCACCGTCTTTATGGCTGATTTTATATATTTTGGCATAATTTATTCTTGAAATAAATTAACTGGGTAATAATGACAATTTATATATTATAAAAAGTAATATTTCTAAATTTGAAATATTAAAAGTGGATCCCCTACCCCCAATATTTTATTTTATTATTGTAATCCAATTAAAAAATTGTCAATCATTTCAAATAATTGAGTCTTTTTATTTTCACTCAAATTATTATTTTATTTTACTAAATCTATTCTCTTTGGATCAACCACGGACTTACCATGTTATTTTATTATTTCGAGACTCTTATACTTGGAGCAAAGAACCACTTTGTGAGTGTGTCAAGTTTTTGGCGCCGTTGTCGGGGAATATAATTTAGTAGATAGAATAGTAATTTAATATCCATACATTTTTTTCTTTTCTTTATAATTTTTTTAATTTTGTATTTTCTTTTTTGTTGTATTTTGTGCATCTCACTTATTTTCCTTTGCATTTGTGTAGATCCTATATGTCCTTATTGATCCTAAATGAGTCCTGAACTCAGACATCTCACATATAGACAAACCTTGTACTTAATTCTTCAAGGTTACAGGAGACAGAAATCTCAATTAAAATGGAGCTTGCACATTGCCAAAGAATTTCTTAAATCATCATCATCTAGAGATTCATCCATAATTTTTTGCACGAAACTAATTCGAGAAATTGAGACAGCTGAACGAGAAATTCAATAGAGATCTGAATTGACAAGAATCAGATGACGTTTTTAGGATCTAATATTTTTTTCTCTTTTGTTATTTATTTTATTTTTCTTTTGTCTTTCACTTGTTTATTATTTTTTCTCTTTTTAAGTATTGTATTTGCATATTTAAATTTTAGCATACAGTCTGCATTTAGGTTGCATGAGACATTGGTCTCGATCATCTAGTGGTAGATTAAATAGAGGGTCTTCATCACCTTCATCGTCAGTCAAAATGGCCGAGAACCTAAATGAAAACCCACATGTCTGAGATGAAAATCCAATTGATAAGGTAGAACATGAGTCTCAGTATGGAAATCTTAATCATCCTATGACACTCAGACAATTCATGAATCCCACTAGGATAGGATCATCATCTTGTATTATTTTCCCTCAAATACATCATGTTTCAATTTTAAACCAGGTATCATCCAACTTTTACCCACATTTCACAATCTAGAATCAAAAAATCATTATCAGCACTTAAGGGAATTCGAATAGGTATGTAATACTTGCACATATCAAAATAACAGCATGAATATAATTCGACTCGAGTTTTTTCCCTTTTTCTTTAAAGGATAAAGCTAAAATTTGGCTGCAGAACCTTAGATCAGGATCCATCAGAACATGGGATGATTTGCAAGAGCAATTTCTGAAAAAATTATTTCCCTCTCACAGAACAAACTCCTTTAAGAGGAAAATCATAACTTTCACACAAAAGTCGGGGAAACATTTTACTAAAGTTGGGAGAAATTTAAAGAGATGTTGAATGTTTATCCACATCACGGGTTGGAAACATTGACGCTAGTTTCCTATTTCTACGAGGGTTTAACACCTCAAGGTAGACAAGTAGTGGAAATGATGTGTAATGGTGAGTTTAAGGACAAAAATCCTGAAGATGCACTAGATTACCTAGAATACATAGCAGAGAATGCACAACAATAGGACAAAGTTGGCACTTATGAGTTGTTTGTAAAACCACAGTCATATGGTAAAGGTATGTTTAACCATAGATAAGACATGACCTTTCTGCTAAATATACATGTCTAGCTAAAAATGTTGATGCATTGGAAATGAGTAAGGATGACAAAAAAGTTCGGGCCAGGCTTAAAAAATATTATATATATTTTTTTATATTTATATATGTAATTATATATGTAATTTTTTTATTATTAATAATTCGGGTTGGATAAAGCCTGACCCGGGCACGAGTCGGGCCGGCCTGGCAGACGCTCAGGCCAAAATATTTATTGTCGGGCTCGGGCCGGGCTTATCAAAGCCTGGGCCCGGGACGGATATTTCCACACTTAGAAATGAGGAAGATTGATCATGTCAAGTCAATTCAAGAAGTCACATATCATATCTGTAATTCAAATGAACATGTCACACAAGTTTGCTCAACCTTGCTAGCCTTGCAAGAATGTTTTCATGACCAAGTCAGTTTCATAAACACCTTTAAGAGACCAAATCCAAACCCATACTCTCAAACCTACAATTCTGGTTTGAGACACCATCACAACTTCAATTTGAGGAATGATAACTAAGCACAACCATCACAACAACCTACCCAAGTACACCAGAATTTCCAAAATTCTCATAATTACGCACCATATGCCCCACCACCTAGGAAAACCCTTGAGGATACTCTGCATGCATTTATTGAAAAACATGAAGCCATCAATAACCAAAATATGAAAAAATTAATTGATCTGAAAGATACTTTTGCCAAAATCATATCTACATTAACCATTAATGAGAAATGAAAGTTTCCGGCACAACCACAGCCAAACCCTAAGAGTCATCAAAACCCTCACGATGGTAGTTTTGGTAGTCGATATATAGACCAAGTCAAATCTGTTATTACTCTTCGTAGTCATAAGGTCATCCACAGACCTATTCTTAAACATCGTGAAGTTGAAAATAAATTAGATTCAGAGGGTAAGGAAGGGGTTGATGAACTATTACCTATCGTTAATGATAGTAATTTTTCTCATGCACCTTCATTTCCTTAAGCATTAAAAACAAAGAAATTGAACTATTCCCCAGAGATATATGAAATATTCAAACAGGTGAAGGTCAATATTCCTTTGTTAGATGCCATCAAATAGATACCATCTTTTGCAAAATTTCTAAAAGACTTATGCACCGTTAAAAGAAAACATCAGGTAAGAAATAAAGTTTTTCTAGCTGAACAGGTAAGCTTCATTCTCTTAACCAATAATGAATTAAAATATAAAGACTCTGATTGTCCAACTATTTCATGTATTATAGAAAATCATAAAATCGAAAATGCATTGCTTGATCTTGGAGCCAGTGTCAATTTGCTTCCACTTTCGATTTACCAACAACTTAATATTGGTAAGTAAAAATCAACTTCAACTACTCTTTTACTTGCCGATAGATCAGTCAAGGTACCGAAATGAATTATGAAAGACGTGTTATTACAAGTCGATAAATTTATATATCATGTGGATTTTATTGTCTTGAAAACACAACCTGTAGCATACAGTTATAAACCAATTCATGTAATACTTGGTCATCCATTTTTAGTAATAACTAATACTTTAATTAATTGCAGGAATGGAATCATGAATTTTTCCTTTGATAATATGACGATGGAGCTCAATATTTTTCATATGTGCAAACAATCATACGATGAGGACAGTGAAAATGAGAGCATGGAACTAATTGAACCAATTTTAGAGGAACATATTCAGGGGAGTTTATATGACCTTATGAAAATTTGTACATCTAATTTTTGTGAATCAAGTACTCAATTAGATTCAGATAATTCTGATAATTTTCTTTACTTGATTCTACACAGGTACTAGAAGACTATGGAGAGAAATAAAATTTTGAGGAACTAAGAACACTGGAAGAAGAAAAACATGAGAATGCACCCAAATTGGAATTAAAGTCTTGGCCAGAAGAATTGAAGTATGCATTTCTTGGAGATGAACAAACTTACAATATGCTAATTTCTTCTTCCCTCACAAGCGATCAAGAAGGTAAGTTGTTAAATGTGTTGAGAGAACATAAACTGACAATTGGATGGAGTTTAAAAGATATAAAAGGCATTAATCCTTTGATCTGCACACAAAGAATACATTTAGAAGATAATGCTAGGACATATCATCAATCCTAAAGAGGGTTAAATCCTCACATTAAAGAAGTGGTAAAAATAGAAGTCCTTAAATTTTTTGATGTAGGCATTATCTATCCTATCTCCAATAATAAGTGGGTAAGTCCTACACGAATTATGCCTAAAAATTTGGAATAATTGTCTTAAAGAATGATAAAGAAGAATTAATTCCAACTCTAATCTCATATAGTTGGCATATGTGCATTGATTATAGAAAATTAAATGGCGCCACTAGAAAATATCATTTTTCTTTACCATTTCTTGACCAAATTTTTGAAAAAGTATCAGGACATCCCTATTATTGCTTTCTTGATGGTTACTCGGGTTATTATCAAATTCTCGTTGCTTTAGAAGACCAGGAAAAGACATATTCACATGTCTCTTTAGAACATTTGTATTTAAGAAAATATGTTTTGGACTTTGAAATGTACCAGCAACATTCCAACGATGCATGTTAAGCATATTTAGTGACATGGTTGAACATTTTTTATAGGTCTTTATGGATGATATAACTATTTTTGGGAACTCATTTGATAATTGCTTGAATAATTTGGAAAATATTTTGAAAAATGTGAAGAAAAATGACTTGTGTTAACCTGAGAAAAATGTCATTTCATGACTAATTCATGATTTATTTTGGGTCATATTGTGTCATCTAAAGTTATTGAGGTTGACAAGACAAAAATAGATGTAATCTCTAAATTGCCACCACAAAAAATAGTCAGGGAAATCCATTCTTTCTTAGGACATACAGTTTTTTATATGAGGTTTATTAAAACTATAGTACCATATCCAGACCATTATGTAACCTCCTAGTAAAAGATACAACATTTGAATGGACAAAAGAATGTCAAAAATCACTTGAAAAGATTATCAGTCTTTTAACTTATGCTCCTATGACGCAATCCCCTGATTGGTCTTTGCCTTTTGAGCTAATATGTTATGTCAGTGATTATTAGGGAGCAAATTCCGGATCCGGACCCGGATCCTTATATGGACCCGGTTAAACGTTTCCGGGTCCGGACCCGGGTAGACCCGGAATGGACCCGGGTATACCCGGATCCGGACCCGGTATCCGCACTGGCAGTTTTTTTTTTTACCCTAAATTACTAAAACATAAACGCAAGAGACGATAAACCTCAAAGCCACGCACATAAGACACTCACACAGCCTTCACAACTCACAGCCTCTTCTCACGAAACACATAACAAATAAAGCCACCAATAACCCTATCACGTTGCTGCCTCCCTAAAAGCCACACAGCACACACTCAAAAGCCACACAGCTTTTATGAGTAAATCCAATGTTTTTTTTTTTTCCGGGTCCCGGGTAACCGGGTCCGGATTCATCCGGACTCGCATCCGGACCCGGAAATATGCGGGTCCATGCGAATAAGACCCGGATCCGCAATTTTTTTAAGCGGATCCGGGTCTAACCGGACCCGGATCTTCCGGGTCCATGCAGACCCGGGCCGGGTCCGGGTCTGCCTGCCATCCCTAGTGATTATGCAATCGGCGCAATATTAGGATAGAAAAATGAAGGTAAGCAATATATAAGTTATTACACAAGTAAAACTTTTAAATAATGCATAAATGAATTACACTACCATGGAAAAAGTACTACTTGCTATAATATTTGCATTGGACAAGTTTCGATCATATTTAATTGTTTCTTCAACCATTGTTTATTCTGACCATGCTACTGTTAGATATTTGATGTCTAAACAAGATGCAAATCCAAGATTACTATGGTGGATTTTGTTGCTGCAAGAATTCAATCTCACAATCAAGGATAAGAAATGAGCAGAGAATGTAATTGCAGATCATTTATCGAGACTCACAAATCATTCATCAATTGACACAATTCTTATCAATGACTCTTTTTATGATGATTTTTTATTTTATGAAAATATAATATATTTGTATGCTAATATAGACAATTTTCTTGCAATAAGAAAAATACCTCCAGACTGGAGCCATCAAGACAAGAAGAAATTTTCGACTGAAGTCAAGAGATTCTACTGGGATGATCCATATCTGTTCAAGTATTGCCCTGATCAAATTTTTCGACAATGCATATTGTACAATAAGATAAATAGTGTTATTCAGTTTTGTCATTCAGGAGCATGCATATGTCACTTCTCGTCTAAAAAAATACTGTAAAAATCTTGCAGTGTGAATTTTATTGGCCCACATTATTTAAAGATACACATGTTTTCTACAAAACTTGTGAAAATTTTCAAAACTTGGGATCCATTTTAAAAAGAAACATGATATGAGCTTGTAATTTCATCAAACACTTGGTGTGTCAAGTGCACAAACTTCACCATTTATATAACATAACACAACATCAACCAACCTTACCATCCTCACACAAGCATTTTTTTTAACACTTCAACATTAGAACAAAAGAAACAAATTCAACTCTCAATCAATTTCCAACAGAACATATGTTACCATCACCCAAGCACAATCCATTAATCCTCAAATTATATTAGTCATGTAAACAACCTCAAGCACATCCAATCAACACTCCACAATCATCAAATCATCAAAACATATTATATCAAGAATTTGGGTCAAGCTTAACTCACCTTGATTTCATTTATTTCTTCACTAGCTAGATTATCTAAGCTTCCTCTTCTTTCTTCCAAGCTTGTATGTGAAGATTGAAGCTTGAATCAATTAGTTTTGGTTGATGAATTGAAAGGAAAATTATGCACTTCTCCCCCTCTCTCACGTCTTTCTTCTCAACAAATGAGAAGGATGAAAGGGTAATGTTCCCTTTATATACTAGGGGCAGATGGTAAAATAAATAAATAGTGAAAATGTTGAAAACTTTAAGAATTTCTCAAATCAGTCCTTAGACATAGCTCATCCGGATATTATTTGTATTTTAGTTCTGTTTCGGCTTCGAATTTGAAGATATGTCCAACGTGAAAGTTGTAGATATCGATCTTAGCTTTCCAACGATATAAAATTCATAAACATCGAATATCATATGAGAAAGTTACAGTCTGAATACTAAAGGTTATCTGTGTTGAACCTTAAAATAAATTTCTTAACGGTACTACAATCAATTTATCGAATAAGCTTAAAGTAATTTCATGAGCCTAACACCCACTTTCACGTGATAAAATAATAGGTTCTATTCCATTCCTAACTTAGTTTTCATTGGGTTACCGGGGTGTTACATTGGCTAGGGAGATGAAATAGTTGACTAGATAGTTTTCATTTTTATGTCATTGTTGTGTTTTTCTTTCAAAAAAAAATATTTTTGTTTTTGTGTTGTAGTTTTATGTAAAAATATATATATATATATATATATATATATATATATATATATATATATATATATATATATATATATATTGTTTTTGCTTTGTTGTTATTTTGTGTAAAAAAAATATTTTTTATTGATTTTCTTTTGTGTTTTTCACAAAAAAAAACACACACACAAACCAACAAAAATATTTTGACTTTACCAATTGGAATTGTCGTTCAGAGATGGCAGTGTAAGGAGTTTTCGCTCTCTCAATGTTTCTTAACAAATTATTTTTGTTCCTTTCTTTTTGAATAATTTAAATTTATGAATTCTTTATAATATTGATTAAATTTGATCTTCATATGCTCATTTGACAGGTATTATCAACATACACGGGTAACATATGATCGTGGATTATAAGTGAAAATTTTGTAATATCCAATTCTCTAGTTTATTGGAGGTAGCACCTGAAGGCAGTGGAATTTGTGTTTTCATTCAAAAAAAAATAATCATACATTTACTTAGTAACCGGACATCTAGCCTCAACAAGCAGTGATTTCACGTAAAACATTAGAGCTTGAATTGTTAAAAGATGATAATAATGATTAATCAAGCTTTTACTTAGTAACCGGACATATTGTCTCAGCAAGCAATGATTATTCGCATAAAACAATAGAGTTTGAGCTATTTTATTCTTAAAAAAAATATGTGTGAATAAGTTTGATTACGTAGCCTCTCTAACTCGAGCAATTAAGTCGATATGGGTGTTTTAACACTTAGTGTCCTAAGGTCAACCGGTCTGGGAGTCACTGACCCTAACCTCGTTACAAGGGTTAAAGAGAAAGCTTAAGGAATCGTATAAGAATTTATCTTTTTAGTTTTCGCTCAAATTACTAGACTAGTAATAAGCTGGTTGGGGTGTGATGAACACTAAAAATTGCATATTTATTAAAAGAAAAATTAATCATTTTACACTTGTAGTTTCATTAATCCAATTAATTTTGCATATTTGTGAAATAATAATTAACTTTATGTTATATATATATTATTGTGATTTTTTTATTGTGTGGATAAAATACTACTTCAGACGCTCAACAGGAAAATTGATATGAAATCTGAATTCTAAGACCTAGAAACTCAAAAGAGCATGACAGCTAGATTCAAATCGGACTTGGAAAATATTTACCGTGTTTAGTTTGGCATAAAGTGAACTTACGATGTACTTAGCCACACATGTATTATATATATATATATATAATTCCTTTGAAAAAAAATTACAACATGAAAAAACACCTTTAGGTTTGTCATGTTGTGTTTGTTTTGCAATTTGCATGTAGTTTTTGAAAGTTGCATGAAAATTGGTTGAATGAGGTGTTGAGTATCCTCTATAGAGGATGCTCAGCACCTCATTTCCTCAGTAGGATTTCCATAGTTTTCTCTGAAAATTTGTTCAATTACTTATATTCCTAGGATAATTAATCTAAGTCAAACGTATTACGATCATATTATAATTATGACTACATATGTCATGCAGGTATATTCCTATCCTACACGGAAATCGATTCAATCAATACGATCATGTGTTATCAATTCCCAAAGATAATCCAAAACTCCATTTTTCCAAGTTCATTAGGGTTTTACTAAAATTATCATATTGGTGACCAAGCAACATAATGCATTAAACATTGAGAATGATAAACTATCCGTATAGAATATCACAAATCAATCATAAAAGATATTTAATTAATAAAAATTTCATAGTGGGTTCAATTATAATCCTATAACAAGATCTAGTTCATGATAAAGAAGATAAACAAAGTTTTCATGGTATCTAACGTATTAGACATAAGCAAAAGAATAAGAAAATAAGGATAAGGAAGACAAATCATGAAGGTTGTCAATCTTTTCTCTGAAATCTCGAATTTCTCCTTTAAGTTCTTTCTTGATCTTTTTGTTCTTGGTATTTCTTGAATGATTTTTGTGTTTAAATAGTGTTTTGACCTTAAAATATGCTTATTTTCCTCCCAAAAACGTATGTGAAGTAATCATAAATATTCCCTTTATATAAATATACTAAAAACCAAGTTTCATATTCAATTTCAAAATTATTATTTTAATGGCATGCCACAAATCTTTTTCAATTCACTGAAACAATTTAGAACTATCTTGCGGCGCGGCACAACATGACAGTACAGAATTATCAATTTAAAGCTCCATTTTGGCTAAGAAATAGTCTGATTCAGCCTTTGACATAAGCTATAAAGTTGTAAATAATTGCATTTTCTTTCTAATGCAACTTGAATCACCTTATTTCGACATCATATGAGAAAGTTACGATCAAAATACTGAAGACTGCACAATTAGAAAGTCACATGTGCAAATCGAGAATTTTAGAATTTTCACTCTTTTTTGCTCAATTCTTCATATAATGCATCCTAAATAATAAAATAATGAATATGAGTGCATTTAATGCATTCAATAACATAAAATATGGGGAAATCAATGATAAATATACTTGAAAAGTTTATATTATAAGTACTCATCAATTATTATTTTTATCTAACAAAACTTTGAGTGCCAACCAGTGACAGAGTCACATAAAGGTGAGCGGGACAGTTGATCTTTTTTTTTTTAAATGTGTATTATAATTAATGAAAAATCTCTTTTATTAATGATATAATTTTGATTTATCCCTCTTAAACAAAGAGTATTTAACATTTTGAGTGGAAATTAAATTTTGCCCGCCGTTAAATCAATATTTTAGCTATATAATTAGTGCCAATCTAGTTGATATTTATTATTATTAATTTTTTTAAAAAAAAACCTTTTGTCAAATCCGGAAGCAACATGCAATTTCAGCCACCACCTCATCTGAGGAGAATAATAATTAATGAAATCATATCCCTTACTGCTACACGGTTCTTCAAGTATTACTCTATTTGGAAGATGTGATTATCTGCTGGTTTATGACCATAGAAAGTAAGGAGATAAGTTATGTGTGTACACAATTGACGTGTCTAAAATCATTTCAGTAATTAACTGAATATATAATTGGGCAAGATGATTTTGAATGCATTTATCTTCGATATATTTTATAATATATATGTTGAATAGCATTGCCGCACGTCAGTTTTGACATTTTATTTGGCAGCAAGATATATGCTATTCCTATAGTAAAAGATAAAGTGTCTTGCACTTAAGTATAATTAAGAAATATTTTACTAGTTTAATTAATTTGAGGTAATATACAAGTAGGATTAAGATAAGGTAGATCAATATAATCTCACAAGTCTAATTCAAATTAAAGGAGATGTCCAAACTTATATACTTAGCTAAAGAAGTGTAAATGTAGGTGTAACATTCCGTCGGAAGCAAGATGCTATCGGTATGAGACATGATTGACCCATCTCCATGATGCCGCTTGAATGATCCGCGTATCGAGCATGACTTACAAAGCTGAAATGGCCGACCCATCTGATAGCTAACCTACAAAACTAGCAAACTGGTTTGGTGTAAGTTATAAAAACTCAGTAAATAACTATGCTGGTACTAGAAACAAACAAGTCAAACATATCAACAGATTAACAGAATTACTAAATTGTTACAAGTTCAGATTTATTAACTTGTTATTATCCTTTATACTTAACCCATGTCAAATTTTCACATTTACATATCAAAATATGTGTCAATCTATAGCTAACATCCAAAGCATACAAAGCAAAACTCAAATACCATAGAGTATATCGTTTAATATCAAATCCACTTCAATCACGTGAAACATGAAGTCAAACATCTATACTTTTATCACAAATATCCATATTTAAAATATCATCAAATCGATAAATCAAATAAACTTCCTTCTATTCGATTACAAACTATCTTCTATACCAAAACAAACTTTCTTTAAATTCTTGTAATCACGATAACCTTACAATAGCTTGACATTCGGGATTCATATGCATTTACATATACCATAGCACAATTATCTTATATTCAAACAAACACAACTTAGCAAACACGCTTTATAATATCTGATATTCACATCGGTTTCAAATCATCCATTCATTTCACATGAGCATACACGATCCATAGGACCATGCATATCACGAGCTCTGTTATACACATACATACACTCAGACATATTTACAAACATCATGCAACCAACCATGAAGCACACATAATAATCGGTACATCAAAGATCACGTCATCCAACAACACATACATACGACTGGCTTACACACACAATGCGCGTATGAGACTCATTACCTATTTTAGAATAGATATGGGATGCATTCCGTCCGAATGGATTCCTAACCATCTCGACTACTATACCACAAGAACATCAACCAATTAAACATACATACATGCATACATATCACGGCACACCAAACTCATCACACGACTTCTCATACACAAGCACATACATGACAAACACTCCAAAAAAATCATTCAAACACTCACATACATACATATTTCAAACATACGAATATACATCTTGCTACGAATTCAAATGGCATGTCTTTAATAATCCTCATATCTTTTCTTTTATCGATCAAACTTATTCATTTGAGAAGAACTTAGCTTATATTCCTTCCTTATCGCACTTAACCATTTCAATCTCTATACAAATAATTTACATGTATAAGACAATAATAACTTATTCATATAGCGTGCATATACATAAGCTAATATCAAATCACAAATCATGACTTATTCCATTTATCGATTTCGTATACCTCACATATACATATCTTATCATCATATGCATATATGAATACATACTCATATACTTATATGTTTACGTATTTATTCACATACAAAATTTCAATATCGTTACAGGTTCATACTCTTACATATATTCATACATACACATAGACATTAAGCTTATCAAATATTTCACTTCAAAATACATTAATACATACATACAGTCATTAATATCATTGAACCTCTCACTTCATATCATGGGAATAACAAAAGTCATACCTGCGATGGTCATTTCACTTAACTATATATATATATATATATATATTCAAAACATGAATTCACCAATTTAAGTTCTCATCGCATGGATTACTTACCTGGCTTCACGAGCACTCCAGCTCATAGTCAAGTCTGCCAAAACAAATGGCGAAACACCGTTAGAATTGTAACTTATAAAATTCTTGACTTAGCTTTGATAAAGTTCCGGATCTTTCTGGGACAACCGAATCAAGTTCGATTTTAATTATTTTAGTTATATTATTCTTAAAACATCATTACAAATTAATTTGAGCTATCAGTGAACTTAAATCCACAATTTACATGTTTTAGAAAATCTTCCGAAAATATTTCCGCAAACACTACGGAAGAGTCTCGAACCCTCCGAATCTACCCGGATTTATTCAAACATTCTTGTAATATCATATATAACTCATAACTGTCATTAAAATCAAAACACATCATTATACGTAAAAACCCACTTTTATCGGAAACTTGCATA
Organism: Zanthoxylum bungeanum; assembly: GCA_019454045.1. Taxonomy (NCBI): domain Eukaryota; kingdom Viridiplantae; phylum Streptophyta; class Magnoliopsida; order Sapindales; family Rutaceae; genus Zanthoxylum; species Zanthoxylum bungeanum. The sequence continues at coordinate 12,994 of SKCR01041626.1, forward strand.
TTCTATCAGATTGATCCAACTCGTTTTGTTTTCACTCTAATTCTACCAAATACACATATTCAATATACTAATACTCAAACAATTTAGCGAAAAACTTGAAATTAGTGGATTTTTACCGCTAGGTCTTATCGAGATTTTGAGGTCATATACGGACTCCAAACAATCCCATGAATGCGCTGGAATCGACGGAATTTCTATCGGAGCTACTGTTCACCGTGGGTCACTATTCACCTGAATCTTTACTCTAGATTCGCATGAAACCAAGCGTCATTTCGTAAAATTGACACCGCAATCTTGTAGTACTCTCTGACAGCTTCGATTTAGCGGGTGGATCGGGCTGTGAAACGAAGCGATAAGCTGGGATTGGAAAATTTATTATGCGCGCATTTCTCTTTCTTCTCGCTATTAGCCGGCGTGTTGGGGCTGCCGCCGGCCACCACAAGATGGAGAGGTGGTCGGCGTACCCTCCAGGCCCACCGTGTCAGTCGGCGATGGCCGGCAGGCCACCGGCGTGACAAAGGCGACACCAAGATTGAATTTGGGATGAGAGGGTCGTAAGGTGGTCTATGTTTCTTTTGCCATTTTTTTGTAATTATGAGAAACTTCAAGTATTTATAGAAAAAAATTTGAGATTTATATTATGACCCCTGCGAAATTGCAGTTAGGTCCCTGTCGTTGGGCTTTCTCGGACATTCTCATTTTCGAAGCCCTTCTAATGTAAATTTCGAAAAGTGTTCCACACGATCCGTCTTGGAAAAAAGAGTCTGAAAGTTCAAGAACCAGCTTAATCGGAGTTTGTTTGCTATATTTATAGCCGAAACAAGAAACTTTTACATGTATAACGATATAAACATGAATCACATAACCAGTTCTTGAAACCATGCGTTTTCCAACGTAACGAAGCTTTTAAAAATATTTCAACCTATTTTCCAACACATAAAGTCTTATTTTCGAATATCATTCAGTTCCAAATTCTAAACTTCAATTCGGAAAGCTTCCAGAATCGATATGAAAAATTCGGGATATTACAGTAGGGCGGCTTTGGCTACCTTTAAATAACAAAAAAAAACCATATTTTATGGGAATTCAAAGTTTACCCTTGTGTTTTTACATAATTTTGTTATATTCTATATAATTTTATGGTTGTTTCATTATGATCCCATTATTGGCTTCATTTATTTTATATACTTTATGTTCCAATCTAATAAAATTTATAGTTTTATATTTTGCCCCCGTCAAACCAAAATCTTGATTCTATCACTGGCGGTACCTCCGATATATTTTAAAATTTATCCAATTAGAGTAGTTCAATGGTCAATTTTTTACAAAAAAATATACTTGGTCAATTTGATAACGTGCAAGTTAATTATCTTCAAAAACACTTTTGAAAATTCTCCCATACAAGTCTTGAATAATTTCCCCCGCCATTTCCCTATATAAACCTCTTGCACTCGAGCATTATTTTTCCATCCAAAACCTAAGAAGCTAGCTAGCTTTCTCAGTTAAATCAAAGTATAATGTCTAACATTTCACTAGCGATCTTATTTATTGTAGCCCTAGCTACAATCCAACTTTCGTCTGCCCAAAATTCACAACAGGACTACCTCAGAGCTCACAACGAAGCTCGTGCTAGGGTTCGTGTTGGGCCGATGAGATGGGACAACAAGGTGGCGGCTTACGCGCAAAACTATGCCAATCAACGTAAGGGTGACTGCAGATTGGTGCATTCCGGGGGACCTTATGGCGAGAACATTGCATGGGGCAGCGGTGACCTAACCGGCACGGCTGCCGTGAAGCTGTGGGTGGATGAGAGGTCAAAATACAATTACAACTCAAATACTTGTGTTGGTGGCGAGTGCAGACACTATACTCAAGTTGTGTGGCGCAATTCTGTGCGTTTAGGTTGTGCAAGAGTGAAGTGCAACAATAATCGTGGTACCTTTGTTATTTGCAACTATGATCCCCCTGGCAACTTTGTAGGTCAACGTCCTTACTAATTGAGCCTAGAGGTTTCCTGATGAATAAGCCATGTATTGGCATATATCAGAAGTTAATAAACACATGCTGTGTCATCGATTTACTGAAATGATATTCTACATAATAAGTATTATAGAAATAAAATAATTATTATTATTTTATTTTATAGTGAAATATTTTATTATCCTGTAGTGAATTATTTTATTTTTAATATTTATATGTAAGTGTTTGTTTTAAATTATGTGATGCGAGCGAATTCACTACCATTTAGAGTAATAAATAAGTGATTCTTATAATTTCTCAGTCTATGACATCATTATATTAATTAATTTTCAAAAATGATAAACGGATTATAAAATATATGTATTATGTACAAAAATTATTTTTTAATATTATAGTATATGGATTTTATGACAAATTTTTTTCATCATTTTGTTACCCTTTTATTTATATATAATTATTGTTGGATCTATTTTGAATTGACAAATTTGGTAACAAACTGTATCCAATTGAATTGCAATAAGCCATGAAGATTTTGGTGCATTTAGACAGTTTTGGATGATGTTGGATGAAAATTTTAAAGTCATGTGCGTGACACGTACTTCAAAGCTTCCGATCATCTCCTTCCATTTAGCTGATGTGTATATCACGTCCTTCAGTACATTTATTGCGTATCAATACGCCTGTGTTACACATTCGACAACAAATTCGAACGTCCCTGGGTTTTTCACTTTTTTGGACATATTTCAAAGGTTTTTTTTAAGGCTATCTATATATTAAAAAAAATAAAAATCCTATTATTGGAAACATAAAATACAGAACTTTTGTATCATTTGTTTCCTTTTCCTTTTCCTTGAGAGTTCACCTTGAAGATTTAATTAATACCATGTCTTTTCTCTTTAGGTAAGTCTCTTCAGTGATAAACATCACAATACAAAACCTTACCCGAACCCTAAACTTTAATCGAAGACCAAAATTGGAAAGTCATGCCTTGAAATTGAGACCAAAATTAGTCAAAGAAAGTGGCCCCATGTTTAGCTCCTCATTTCATACTTTATCCATTAAATTTGGATCTTATTAATAAAATCATATCTTAACAAAAATTAATAAACATTTGTCAACCTTTTTTATTGCATGTTCAATTAGTGCCCTACCATATCTCAGATCACTGAGAGATCGGAACTTTATCATAATGTTTGTGACTAAATATATCATTCACTATTTTTTTGCTCATTTTCAGGATAAATAATAATTTATATACTTAGTAATAGGCAAATGATGATGTTGCAAACAATGGAGACATGTGTATTATTAGAAATAGGTAAATGATCGTTTTGAAAACAATGGAGACGTGTATTTGAGTTATGTATTAAAAAAAAAAAACACAAGTTATTAAATAATTAATAAGAAGCATTTTTTTTACTAATGGTAAAAGTTAAAACTAAATGTTATTAAAGAAATGAGAAAATTCTTAAAAATAACAAAATTATTAGGATCCTTTTAATTTAATCGAAGAAAATGATTCTTCCCATTTTATTTAATCGAAGAAAATCTTATTATTGAAAACATAAAATACATAACCTTTTCCTTTTCCTTTTCCTTGAGAGTTCACCTTGAAGATTTAATTAATATCATGTCTTTTCTCTTTCGGTAAGTCTCTTCATTGATAAGCATCACAATACAAAACCTTACCCAAACCCTAACCTTTGAGTTCTAAGGTGAAGATTGGATACCAGAATTCCGGCATCGCAAGTTCGTGAATTTGATTCAGTTAAAGGCATCATAGACTCTGAAGAAGGCTGGGGTATTTAAGTCGACATTATTGTCATATGTCTTATAACTATCCATATAAGTTTTCTCTATAAAGTGAATTCGGGTGATAACCTATACCTAAAGTAATTTTTCTTTATTTAGATTTTTTCAATCCCTCAAAAAATTTTATGTTGATTCCACTTATTTCTAATTTATTTATTTTTAACTATTTAATTATTTCATATTTAAGAGTGTAGAACTAATAAGAGTTTATGTTTTTAACCATAAAAACTATAATTCACATTAATCTTAGATAGATTATTGTTTTATCTCCATTGTTTACACCTATTCCTGAATTAAACTATATATATATATATATATATATTACAAATCTTCTAGATGGATTGCTGATCTACTTGCTAACTAGCTCCAAGTGGAGGGCCGGACACAGAGAATTAAAAGCCACCGGAACAACATCATCAAGACTTACAACATTGTCCGCCACTGGGGAGGAATTGGACGTGATTACATTGTTTTAACTTGCCAATAGCTTCTTCCGACTGTTTCCTTCCACTGTCATGAATTTGGTTCCGTAATTATATAATGGGGTTGCTTTTTTATAAGTTTTTGGATATCAATTTAATTGAGATGTTCATTCATTAAAATAAAATAGAGAGAGAGAAACACTATCACTCACAAACAAGATATACAATTATTGTTTCCTCTCTTTTTTTTAAGAAAATTTTCCATACTATTACTAGGGTTTTAAAGACTCTAAAGACATGACCACCAAAAGCTAAAATTTTGAATCTAACCCAATTTATTTAACACTAAAAATCACAACAAACCCTTTTTTTTTTTTTGATAAAAGAACAAACCCATGTTCTTAAACGTATCATCATCATCAATCATTTTATTACATTTGCGTTTCACTATATTGTTTAGGAAACAAAAATAAATAAATAAAAATATAAAAGGGACATAATATTATTTTCTATAAGAAATTATTTAGAGGCGTGGCTTAGTAGTGTAGGACTTAAGATCTTATCTTGAGGTCCTGAGTTCGAATCCAGGGAGTGCGTTTCTTGTAAGAGCCTGAGACAGTCAGAGGTTTTACCTACTCCGCTAAAGCTCGGAAAGGGTGGTTTGACAGTGGGATTTCCAACGATTTCAAAAAAAAAAATGTTATTTAATTTACCGCATAAAAATAGAAGACAGAGGAGATTTTGTTAATATAAAAGACATGTCATTAAGTGACACAATAAGTCAATACTTATATAATTAGGGTACGAGATATGCCTAAGTGATAGGTTAACAGTTCATCATTATGGGAACTAATTTTTTTTAAGTTTGTTTAACTGGAATAAATGAACACTAAGAAGATATTGGATAATTTTATAAAATTTATGAACTAACAGGTAATTGACTCAAATTATTAGGATTAAATGGGTAATCAACGATAAAAGTATTTAATTTAATGGAGAATTTGATCAAATTCTTTGCATATGAAAAGTCGTACTTAAAACAGATTAATGGTTAAACAGTAAAGAAGTTGTAGGATTTAAATTTTATTTGTGGATTTAAAATTTTTAATGAAAAAATAATATATAAAGAATTCATTTATTATTAAAGCAAGAGTTATATTGGATTACAAAGTATTCCACATATTAAAAATAAAAGAGTCGATATGGTTGTCAAATGTCCCTATTTCAGAAACACGGAAGGTTGGTTAACTTCATGGGATCAAGATACCTTACCCATATGATAATTAATTCTAAAACCCAATAATAATTCTTATTAATTAATCAAATAAAAAATGGAAAATCAATCCTCAATAATTTTGTATCAATATTTAGGAAGAGAGCATTCCTTTGGAAGATTGTTCTGAAATCTGTGATTATCTTGGTAATAATCATAAATCAAGTAATAATTTCTGACCCATTTGAACAATCTTCTTTGAAAAGGAGTTAAAAGTGGTGGATTTATTTGGATTCCACCAATTTGTAGAGCTTGCTGCCCTACAAAATCTTGGGTTCCCATTCCAAATTAACACAAGCATTATTTGTAATTTCTGAATGAAGCTATGAAGGGACAATATGACCAATCAATTAATATGACTTGGAAACCAAGTTGCAAAAAATATATGTTTTAAATCGCGGGTTGAAACAAAACAGAAGCTTAAGAAATTTGAAGACAATAAGCACTCATAAAACCAATGAATGCAATGAATTTTAGGGTATTGGTCATATGGCTTTGGTTCACAGAATGGTAGGATTATGGGTGGGCGCGGTTCAGTTTGGTTCGGTTTTTGCTAAAAATTGAACCAAACCATATTTTACGGTTCGGATTTTTTACCTCTCAAACCAAATCATTAAATAACGGTTGGGTTCGGATTGAAAATTTTTTAAACCAGCGGTTTACGGATTGGTTCGGTTCGGTTTACTGATTATTATATTTAAAATAAATTTTCATCCACTTAAGGGGAAAAAAAACTAGTCTATCCAACAAATAGTATGAAGCGGTAGGGTGTAAGCTGTGACTCCAGGAAACACATGCACTCCATAAATGATTGAAAAATGAGGCACAATTAATTCTTGTATTTTTTAAAAATTACCTTGAATAATGATGATATCATCATTCTAATTAAGAAACAAATCCAACATCTTACTTTCAAGAATAATGATGCTACCATAAAACAAAAAATTTAAGAATAAAAGTAGTAACAAATAAATTGAAGAATAAAAGTATTAACAAATAAATATATTAACAAAAAAATTTAAAAATAAAAGTATTAACATACTAATAAAAAGAAAACATAGAATAAAATTAAAAGAAAAATACAATTTTTTTTATAAAAATATATAATTTTTTTAATTATAACGGTTCGGTTCGGTTTAACAGGTGCGGTTCGGATTGGCTTCTGAACCGAACCGTAAACCGTTTGGGGTGGGCCAATCCGAACCGCAAACCGAACCGTTAGAAAAAAAAACCGTAAATTCGGTCCGATTTGCGGTTTGGTTCGGTCGGTTTTTTTTATCCACCCCTAGGTAGGATGCTTGTTGAGTAAGTTAGTAGCTAGCTATATATTATCTATTGCAGCTTATGAGATGAGACTTGAATAAATATATGTGGGTATAATATATAAAGTTTTTTTTTTTTTTTAAGTAAGAATGACTTTAAAGGGAAGTGAAAACAAAATAAAAAATTACTAGTTTCATTCCTAACAAAAAATAGAATAAAAATTTAAAAATTTAAAAATAAAATTATTTATTTTTAATTAAATTTTATTTGTTTTTAATGTGTTTATATTATTTTTTATGTATTTATCATTACTCATTCGTTAACGTGTGTGCACCATCTGTCTTGGTCAAATATGGTATAAGCCAACTTTGACCATGAAAATTAAGCATGCATCCTGAATTATACTAATAAAATAATATTTAATTATTTTTATAAATATTTTAAATTTATAAAATAATTTGTTAGTACTTAAATTTAATTCACACCAAATTTGATTTGATATAAAATTTAATACCAATACAATATATTTCAATATTGTCGAGCGTCCGTATTATCTATGTAAGTAGATCCGGTGATTGGGCGACCGCGGTCAAAGGAGAGAGAAACAGAAAGAAAGAAACTGCAAGTGTAACTGTGCAATTAATTACAAATCAGTCCCCCGAACCGAACGGACCTATCTCTCACTCCACTCACTCTCTCTCTCTATTCCTCAAAGAAGAATCCTCTTCGACACTTCAGCTGTCTTCAGGTACTTCCTCACAAGCTTCACTTTCTCTTTCACCTTTTTTTTTTTAAATCAACTAATTTGGCATATGGGTGTTGGATTTTGAATTTCAATAAGGGATTTTTGTTGGAAATTTTTTGGATTTGATTTTGGGTATGATCATGCTGTTCTAGGGTTTCCATTAGGATTTATATCATTTCCATTATGCTTCTTTGGGTAGCTTTTTTTAAAAACCAAAAAATTGCAGAATTTGTTTCTGAAGAAACAATGCTTAATTGTTTCCTTTTATACTCCCCCCACTAATGAAACTAATTAATACATTTTTAGTGAATTAGCTGTGAGATTGAGATTATTGCTTTTATAGTTATAAGCAAATTGTGTGAGTAGACTATTGTTTGATCGCTTTAAAATTTGAAAAACAGATTAGGAATGAGGACCCGAAGGTAGGATGTTAGGCTTGGACACTTTGTTCTTTATTGAATGACAAATGTTTAGCCGGGTGTTTTACTGTCAGGCGTTTTCTTAATACCGGGATGCTTTTAAAAGTTTAGTATAAATTTATTTGTTTTTGACGACTCAGAATGGTTTAGTATAACTAAATCAATCAGAAAATAGGGCATGGTTAAAATTTTTTGTCCTTTTGACGATTATGCTTCTCAATTTAATTTGTTGTGTTACTTTGCTTTTTCTAATGAAAGTGCTCTTTTGACTAGCCTGATAATTCTAATAAGATCAGTTGATATGGTCAATTGAATGAAGCTTTAGAAATTAATCAATTTTTGGTTCAGATTGTGCCTAACGAGAAACTTATCTTTCAAAGTTCGTGGAAGTTAGCTTGAAATTGAATTTTTATTTCTTTTTTTGAGATTCGTCACTGGATGCTCGAATGGTGAGTAATATTGTTTTAATTTAGGTAGTGCGTGAGTAGATAGGAGAAGGGGATTTAGGGAAGTACATCATGATCAAGCGGGTACCAAGTAGAAACCAAAGATCCAAAGGCATCAGGTTGAAACATGTTTTGCAGATTTGTCTGTTGTTTGGTGTTTGCTTCTGGTTAATCTATCAAGTCAAGCACTCCCATGATAAGAAGAAGGAATTTGATGATAAAGATGCGAAAGTCTTGATCAAAGCCCGCAGTGATGATGAGATTTTGAAATTAGGGAGGAAGGATCTTCCCCAAGTGCGGGAAGCAGCTAAGAATGAGAGACACGAGGATGAAGAGGAGGATGCAGTAGAGGAGGAAGAAAATAAACATGAAGAAGAAGAAAAGAAGGTAAGAGAGCGTGAAGAAAAAGAAAGAGATGATGTAGAGGGCCAAGAAGAAGCAAACAAGCATGATGAAGAAGAAGAACACGAAGATGGAGAGAACAAGCATGAAGATGAGGAGCAAGAAGAAGAAAACAAGAATGAAGAGGAGCCAGAAGAGGCAAGCAGCAAGCATGAAGACGATGAGCAAGAAGAAGAAAGTAGGAATGAAGAGACGGAAGATGAGAGGAAAGAAGGTGGCGATGATGAGCTGGATGAACGAGATCAAGAAAGAACAGAAGGTAAAGCTGATCATGAGGATGAATTTATTGATGAAGAGAAAGAGAGGGAAGGAGAGGGTGATGATAGAGAGATCGAAGGAAATGATGGCGAAGAGAAAAACGGTCAAGTAGAAAACGAGAATTCATTAGATGGTCATGATCATAAGGGAGTCAATAGGAATACTCACGTGGCACGAGAAGAACACTACACAGCAGATGATGCTTCCAGTGCAGTGTCACATGATAACCAAATTATAATGTCCGAGACTGAGAAAACAACTTCTGAGAACTCAACTTCTGAGAACCAAAACAACTTTGAAAGAAGTGTCTTAGAAGAGGAGAATAAATCAAATACCACCGATGAGATCAGTGGAAATCAGAAGCATATGGAGTTAAAATTGGGAGAAAGTGAAATGGCTGAAAGTGGTAGTACATCGAATGCATCAACCACAGAAGAAAAGAATCCTGGGGCTGGATCAAACAACTCTCAGGAGCACCCGCCTTTAACTGCAAACAATACCTCAACTGAAGAAGGTACAGGAATAAGGAACACCTCAACGGGATTGAGTACCGAATTGACTGGTTCTCTGCCGAATGGAACTGAGACTAAGCTGGATGCCAATCCAACTCCAGCTCAAAATGTGACATTAGATGGTGCAACTAACAGAGAATCTACCGACCTGCAAACCACTAGATTGGAACAGACCAATAACTCTGACGCAGTCTCTAATGGCAGTCAATTTGATTCTAATACCATTATTTCCACAAAAATCGTGGATGCAGATGGAGGCACAGGAGATTCCTTTAATAATTCATCGCCTGCACTATCAGAAACATTCACAAAGTTAAATGCAACAGCAGACAGAGAAGCCAATTCTTGGTCTTCATATTCGATGGAGACTGCTGATACAATTCAGAATGAAACATCAAATAGCAAGAGTGAATTAGGTGGAACAATCCAAAACTCAGATCCTTCCACAACTGTAGGGACTCTGGTTGCAAATAGTGACAGTGAATCAGGCGAAACAAATGAAAATTTAGACTCTACGAATGAGATTGTGGAGGCAGCCAAAGATGACCTCATCGATTCTTCCGATTCCTCTATTCTCCAAGATGAAAAAGAATCTCGGATATATCTTGGTTCATTGCCTGATATTAGAGCAGAGGTGGCTAACAGAGAAAAAGCTGCAGCAGAATAGAAACTCCGTTGAAATTGCAATTTTCTTACATGGTTTTGATACAGCAGCAGGTAAGGTTTATCAACTTGCTTAAATGTAGGCAGTGTTATATTATGATCAGTTTTAATTTGTACAATTTATGTCGACTTTCTATGATTACTTTTTGGTTTATGCTTCCAGTTTTATGTAGCCTGTTATAGTTTTTATCACTAGCATATATTCTAGAAGTGATGCTCCAGTTACTGAAACATGGTCGTGGATCTCGGATGCTAGTTGGTCTCATTACGCACATTATCCATTAAGGAAATCCCAAACTTGAAACTTCTGTATCATGTTTGTGTGAATTGTGTGGAGCATAGTTGTTTGATTTGTTTCATTTGATGTACATAGATTTACTGCAACCCAGCTATGAAATCTTATTAAGGTTGCATGTATATTGGCATGTTTTCATTTGTTTGTTTGTTTTATTTTATTTTTTTCCCTAATGAATATTACATCTATGTAGTGTAGCTCTAAATGGATTTGAGGGATTTATGTTTAATCGGAAATAATTGAGAATTAATCAAGAAGTAATCGGGAATGATAAAGTTGACTGAGAACAGAAGCTTGCAATACATTATCATTGGATTTTTTCTACAAGCAAGAGTTGTTCTATGAAAATTGCCAATTTTTAGGGGCTGTTTATTAACTTCGATAACTTATGATGAAATTATAATGCTACTTAACTATGGTTTTTTAATATATTAATAAGAAACTTCAAATACTTTGAGAAAATATTTGTGGACTCTATATGCACTGCCTGAATATAGCTGAGTACCAACAAATTTTTTAATCTTTCACATATCATCTCTTAAAGATAGATCATTAAATAAATTTTTTTTTTAAATGAAAATGAACAAAAAAAAATGAGCACAATTTTTTATTCTAATATCATAAAATAAGGTTTTTTTATCCTATTATCAATCCTTTTATTTCTTCGTTATCCAATCCAAAATCAAAGTGTTATTTTACCCGAAATATGAACCTTTTGCCACCCTGTATCCATTATTTGGATTGCTGTAAACATGTCCACAACATAGGATTCTCATTTTCAAATTTCAGAACCCCATAACAATACAAACCCCTACATAGGAAATGCCAATAAAATATTTAAATAAACACACAAAAAAATATAAAAATTGAAAATTGAAAATGCCTGCTCACTGCTGTTTAATTTCTCACTGTACAAAAAATAATCAAATTTAATTACATATCCAGCTCAAAAACTGCTGTCCATTTATCCGCCAAAAGAATAGTCCAACTCACTCATTTAATTAAAAAAAAAAAGCCAAAACGACAAATGCTTCCACGTCAAACGACGGACTGCTGACTCTGCGGTCTCAATTCTTTCCTTAGCTTCTGAGAAAACGGCATGCACGCATCCACGCTTAAATCGATTGCAGCAGCTAATGCCACGAATGCAGCTGCATCCTCCGTGCATGTCACGTGCTGCACACCTATTTCCACATCGGGCCTGCTGCTCTTCCCCGCTCCCTCCACTGTTGCTGACATCACAAACCCTCTCTGCTGCATCAACTGTGGCCAGATGCAGCAAAATGCAAAATCCGACCCGGATCCTGACCCGGGTCTTGATCCTTGTCCGGACCATGACCCGGACCCGAAATCACAGCTGCTCTGTGGACTGTGTGCCGGGGTTGTCGAAACGCTGTTCGTCATGTCTATGGAAAATTTCCCTCCCTTCGTGCTGCTGAGATTAGCATTTGCGACGGTGGTGTCGGACGTGTTTGAGCTTGTGGTGTCGTGTATGAGATCGAACCGGTATCCGAGTAAATCGGAGTTGCCCGGTTCACGCCAAGCCTCGAGCCGGCCCCAGGGCTTCCAGGTGCAGTTTCCAGGGCGGAGGATTAGCCAGGCTCCAGGGTTGGACCGGCTGACCCGGTCTGAACCTGGGGAAGGGACGAATGGAGTCACCATTGATGCCATTGCTACTGGGGATCCTGAGAGATCGTGTATTGTAATTGACCAGCCTTTTCTCTCTTTGCTAGATGGGTCCTTTTCGCCTCCGAATGAAGATAGCCAATTCCTTGGCGTGCTTTGTTCCGTCATTGATGCTCTGCAATACATAAAAAATTTTGTAAGAATTTTGACTTGTGTACAAATACAAATACATATCAATGAAAAATTATAAAAACATCACGTACCTGGAGACTAAATTTCGTTCGTTTGAGTTTCTGAAACCGAATTTGCAAGTGAAGACTGCCTGTTTTACACTTCCTTGGACTTGAAAAACCTGAGGACTACATTCAGGTTCACCATCGAACTGAAACACGAATCTTGGATCAGGTTCAGCTTTTACAGTCAGATACAGCTGTGCTTGCAATCCCTTTTTACTTTCCCCAATTCCGACCCACCCATTGTGAATCACAGACGGTCTAGATTCCGCTCCTCGTAGATCCAACGGCACAGACACTCTTCCCAACAATTTATCAGTCGTCACACACGACATCCCATTGCTTCCCGTATAAACGTCAATCCGCAGAGAAGAAACAACAGTATTATTATTCTTGGATGATTTGAATTTTTCTAAAATTTTCTCGATCTGGGTCTTGTTCAAATTAAAGCAAGCCGCCAAAGAGTGTGAGATATTGCCGCCATTAATTGTTGCTTCGTCTTGGACTAACGGAACCGTGGCTATTTCATCGGGGAAGTTCTTGAGCTTGATCTTGCAATAACACGAGGAAGATGAAGGGTGGATTCGTGATAAGAAAGAAGGTTTTGAAGGTACAGTCGGGAATTTTAAAGCCAAGTTTCCTATCAAAATCCGCACAAAAGGGCACGGATCCATCGATAGAGAAGAAACAGAAACAGAAACAGTATAGTGATGTGAAGAGTAGTTTGGTTAATAAAAGGGTTTGCTTAATATTTAACCGACTAAAAATTAATGAAAATCAATATATAAAAAAACAGTTACAGAAAGATGAAGACAAGGAGCAAAGAAAATGGAAAGTGGGGGATTCCAGATACGATGAGGAGACAGGCTGTCAAATAGCTGGGGGAATTTTTAATTGGTGCTTCGCTGTCCTGAGGACAACTTCATTATTTGTTCTGTGAGATTTTTAAAACGTCGCATTCTCACTTCAATGAAAATGCTTACGGGGTAATAAATGCATTTGAGTTTATAAATGGTTCACAATAATTATATAATATAATAATAAATTATCTTTTTTTTTTTATAAATATTTTAGAGTTTTTTTTTTTTGATAGAACTCAGGAGTCAGGGCCTTATTTTCAAGATAAATTTATTCACGTATTCATATCGGGATCCAATAATTTTGATATGAAAACCTGGGGTTTTCACGATATTAAAAAAAATAAAATAAAAAACCAAAACTTGGAGATATGATATAACTATAAATGTTCAAAATTTAGTTTATTGAATAATATATTCTAGAGTGATAACTGGAGTTTTAACATCAATTTATATTAAAACTCTAAAAACTAAAGTTAATTTTAATTATTGTGACAAAAAAAAATTATAATACTAAAAGAAAACAAACGAAATTCAGGGAAAAAAAAATTAAAATCGGATAAAATTTTTAACATAGAAAATAAAAGTTTAACAATGAAGAGAGTTAACTTTTATATATATATATATATATCCTTTTAATTTTGAAAATATACATATACGAAATTTGATAAAATGATATATATCCAAAAATTCAATAGAAGGGAGATACATCCTTAAAATTTCATAAAAATAATATGCTTTTAGAATTGAGGGAATGAGGAGAGAATTATAAATATTTTTGACAATATAATTTATGTTATCATTTTTTTTAATAAATAAATAAAATTTTAGAGGTGTAACTATCATTCTTTTGAAAAATTGTGGGTCAAATAATATGAGGGTGACACAAGGATGTGTTTGGTGTTTGAATATATAAACTTTTATCTTTTTATCCATATGTTACATATGCTTTTTTGTAAAATTATAATGTTTTTATGATTTATTTTTTCCTACAAAATTAGTCACATTTTGAATAATTATATCAAGCTATATAAAATTTCACATATGCTTTAAGTTAAATTTTACTCATTTTATTTCACAATTTTATTTTATTGTAATTATAACCTGTGTTTAGATAAAAGTTTAATTAAAAAAAAAATCTCAAATGCGATCCACCTTGCATCTAAAAAGTAGGGCAATCAGATGGTCATGATTTGTGTTGTATCATTAGATAAATATGGTAAGCACGGCCTCATGCAATTTTTACTCACAGCGAAGATAAATGCATGAGCTGTCACACAAATGAGCACGTACGCAAGATGCCAGCTAGCAGCATCAATGTCAAAAAAATATTCCAACTCTTTGTCCTTTTATTTCTTTTTATTTTTCCATTCTTTTATTTTTCTTCCATCAACCCTCTGTCGTTTTCTATCCTATCGTTTGCGTTTTGAGTAAAAATAATAAATTAATAGGGTAATAACAACGAGGCTCATTGAGTGTGTGTTTTCTCAAATGAGGTCTATTTTATCAGTTTGTATCAAATAAGTCCCTTATCCTTCGTGAAGTGACCAGAGTACAAATGAAGCAATGAATTTTGACCATCGAACAAAAGAGTAAGAGCCTTTAGAAGTGCTTAAAACGTTTTACAACTAGTTTTCTCAAAATTAAATTATTTGAAATCTATTTATAATAGGTTTAGAATTTTAATTAAATAGTACTCTCAAATTGATCTTAAATAATTTATCACTAAAAATAAATTCATTTAATAGGAGTTATACCTTTTTTTTTATGGAAGATATTGAGCACCCTTGAGTAAAAGTTTTTCTCCTTCAATTTCAGTCAATTATGATAGGAGAGTTCAAAAGTCGGATTAGGTTATAATTTATTTTGGTGAGTCAATTAGGTCAAGTCAAGAAAAAAAAAATGAATCCAAAATGTGAATTTAAAAAGGAGATTGGACATAGGTTGGATTGTCGGTCGAATTTATGATCATATTTTAAAATAAGTAAAACCTATTTTATTAAAAATGAAAACATATCGGTGTATTTTTAGTTATTTTGAGTACACTCAATTTGTCTAATTTAAAATTTTTTGTTCACTTTTATAACATATATTTAAGATTGAGTCTGATTTAGTGAGTAAAATCCAATAATTTTCAAACAAATTCAAGATTTGATATGTACTTGTTTGATTAGTTTTTTCAACTCGAATAAAAAATTAAATATTTCAAATTCGATAATTTCATTTTCTATATTACGGAATTTGATCGAGTCTGAATAAAAAGAAAAATCACTAATTTCAATATGTGGTAATAAAATTTCAATTTAAATAGTGCTATCAATTTCATCATTTCAAGAGTTGGTCGGAGGATTTTCCTTCAGATCTCATTTGTAGATATATTTGGTCTAGTTTTCACGAAAGTATTTGAGGCCTATTTATTTCTAATGAACAAAATATGTCCTTATTTAAGGAATATTTAAGGAATCAGGGACCGTGATGTTATTATTTTCAAAGTTGGTTATAATTTACAGTGCGATATATGCGAGGAGTGTCGGGTCACAAAACGCCACCAACTGGAGGCACAAAGCAACAGCTGTGGCCACTATGACGCCGGTTGGAATTGGATTTTGGAAATTCTGACCCGAGTTTGTGGGCCCAAAATTTCTATGTGGGCCCCACTAGCCACTTTAATTAACCAAACAGGTTTGTGGCTCAAACTCAAATTCAAATTCAAAAAAAATCTTTTTCCTTTTCTTGCCCTGGTTGGTTTGTTGAGGCGGCAGTGAAAGAAAATAATTTTTGAGTTACACGTGTAACGAAAGTGAAATCATTAGGGACAAATAAATACTCTTTTTTTATTATTATTATTTTACAAATTCATTCATGCTCTCTTTCGGAAAGATTCTTTGGTGCAACAGTGATATCGGTAACGTGGTACCACAAACGAATTAAAAAATGACATGTAGAGTTTATTCACCTATTTTTTAGTTGTTTTTTAATTTTTTTACACACGTAACTGTGGATGATTGGCTTGTTATATGGATGACGTAATACTATTGTTGCATATAAGATTTTCTCCTTCGTGAGGCTTTATTCGTAAAGGTTGCATTGTTGTAATCTGACGTCATTGGTGTTCTTAAACCTTAGAATGGATGGGGGCTTTCGTGCACTGAACGGTCATTTTATCTCTACTTATTGATGGGGGCATAACAATAACATCCCACTGCAATTAGTGTTACCATCAAATCTTTTGCAGTGCGAATATTGCTTCTTCTTTTTTTAAAAATAAATCAATTGACATAACAATTAAGACTTTTTAAAGAGCGGAAATGGTTGTAATTGTATTATTTAGCTCCGAGAATAAAGAATTTACATGCAAGATAATTTATAAAGAAAGATGAATTGTTAACGGGAATTCGAACTCGAAGTCTTTTGTTATTATTTATTAATAAAATATTATTAGATTATTATATAAATGACATCTTATCACATTTGTATAGTAGAATTTTAATTTTTTTTTTTTAATAAGAAGAGAGTTTGTTTTTCTGTTTTGTTCTTGCCTTTTTGGATTTCAATAAGGCTCAAAAATCCAAACACATAAACATGAGTTGGTCTTAACTCCCTCACTTTTACGGGCCATATTTAAGACCAATAGAAGTCTCATAAAATTATTTAAGAGCATTGTAATTTGTTTGAACAAAATAAACCCGCCTCGTCATAGATCCAAGTTTTGACCTTCAATTTTTTTTTTTTATACTCCCTCCGTCCATTTTTAATAGGCCGTTAGTATTTTTCCCAATAAAATAAGGGAACATAAATATACTCGTTATTAACATAACACAATCTCACTTAAATTCAATAAAATTGTTTATTAAATAAGGGTATATAAATAAATTTCTTCATTTAACTCTCTTTAAACAAGAAAATTGGACTATAATTTGGAATTTTCAAAAATAGAAAGGTGGCTTATCAAAAAGGGACGGAAGAAGTATATATATATAATTAAAGAGCATTTGCAACACATATAAAAGAGATAAAAATTTCCCTTTTATTCCTCATACATAATCATCAGTCAATTTCCCACATTCTAAAATTGCTCACCAAAACCAAAAAGCAAAATCAATACCAATACCATCACTAACACTAATCTCTTCATTAGCACTATCATTAATATTACCAAACACATCTTGACGATGATGATGTTAATTCCATTTTTGTTGGCAATGTTTGTAATAAAATAAGTTCAATAGAGCTGTAATGAGTCTTAAAGATCTCGGAGTAATTGGACTGATATTTGACAGACTGTGCGTGAAGATATTAGATATATATTAGTGCTGCATTCGTGTTTACGTTCGAACGAGTAGCGTTCGTTCATGTTTGGGTTCGAACAAAACTTGACAGTTGGTTCCCGTGCGCATTGCAATCATCTCATGTGAGAATGAAACCTTCTAGTGTGTTTGTGTTCGAGGTGCATTCGAGTCTGGGTTTGAACGAGTTTTCGGAATAGTGCGCGTTCGTCTTGAGTTCGATGAGCGTTCGAATGAAATTGCGAGACTAGGTTATTTTGGACGCATTTTTTAGCCAATTTTGCACAAGGAATAGCCAACATTTACTCTACCTATATAAACAAACATAGAGTCACATTAACAAGGGTTGCAAACATATTACTTAAAGTCACACCGTCCTTTGATTCAACCTGCTTAACAAATCACCTTAAAGACTTCATTATTTCCCTATTTTCTTTCTTTTGGTGAGTTTGAGCTTCAGAGTTTTATTTGACCATCAACAAAGAAACACAACCCTAACCTAGTTTCCTAACCCTTCAAAGTTGTTTAGGAGGAATATTGGTAGTCGGAGTTTTGTTGTTGCGAGTTTGCAGGGTTGATATGCTCAGAGATTTCAGAGGTTCTGAAGAAGGCCGCTTAGTGCGAGTCCGATGGCTCATTCTTCGGGTTATTACAGTCTAGAGGTACTAGAGTCGGCGGAGTTGCTGCCATAGATCTTTTATCATCACTGTAAGTTTTATTGTTATAGTGGAATTGACTGATAGCCTAAATACCCGAAGTAGTTTTTTACTCGCACGAGTTTTTCACTTTGTTAACGAAATTATTGTGTTGATTTTGTTTACTTTTTTATTATATTTACTTTGATTTATAATTATTAGACTCAAGGGTGTATGTTGGTAATCCATAGTGATAATAATTAGGATCTGTCTTAATTTATTGTATATCATTCTGTATATGGTCAGAACCTTAGGCTAATTTCAAATTTTCGGATGATTATCACTACCCAAATTCATATTAGGAACCAAATTATATTCAATCATCATCATCATCGTTTCATTAGCCCTTATTTCGACTTTGCCAACAATACCTACCACTATTTTTATTCTTCATTTTCTCCTCTTCAATCATTTTATCCCTCTTCTTCTCTTTCTCCTTCTCCAATTCTCACACTGCCTCTTCATACTCTTTGTTATGTTGCTCCACACATGGTGTCGCGGCGCCAAGAACTTTGTCTAGACACATATGATTTTGATCAAGATGACGATTCAAGATCTTTCCATTGGGAGAAAACACAATAATGCCTACTTCAGCACCACACAAGACACATAGCTCCATGGCTATATATGCTGAAAAACCCTGACCGGCTCTTTGAGAAGGTTAGTAAGCTGTTTTTGTTTTCAAGTTTCTTGATTTTAATCATTTGTCTTCCCCTTGTTACCTTCCTTTTGTTGTGTTATGGCCATTAATGTTGCCATTGTTGTTATTAATAATGTTGTTGTTGTTCATTGTGAGTGAGATGGAGGGAGTAAAGAAAGAGATACTGTTAGGGTTTTAATTGTTTCTAGGGTTTGGTCAATGGGAGAATAAAAGTGTTTGATGTATTTATATAATTTAATGTGTCGTGTAAGATTCTTTTCTCGCTTTTAGGTATGTAAGATCATTAAAGTTGTTCAAGACTAAGCTAAAAATCAGCATAAAAGAAAAGAGTAATTACCCCAATGATTAATTATAATTACCATATTCATCTTAGAAAAAAAATTCAATCAATCTTTGAAAACTAAAGTTCCTTCTGAATTTTAGAAAATATTATTTTTTAATATTCAAGTCATATCCGGGTTGTCTTAATAAATGAAATTTGCCACAAATCTTGCATATCTTCTGTTATTAGAATTTTTTTTTTTTTTTTTTTTGAAATCGTTGGAAACCCTACCACCAAACACCCATTCTGGCCGTGGCGCAGGTAAATCCCCCGGCTGCCCCAGGCTCTTACAAGAAGTTGCACCCCCTGGATTCGAACCCAGAACCTCAAGGTGAGATTCTGGACCCTTCACCACCAAGCCACACCCCTTGGGGGCCTGTTATTAGAATATGTGTGTGTATATGTATATAATATTAGTAATTTCCATATTTTAATTTATTCGGGCATATTTTAATTTATTTTGGCATGTCTGTAATTTATGTTTCCTCTTCTCGTTGTTACTAGAAATTAGGATGTTAATTATTATAATTATTGTTTTTTATATGAATTAACCATTAATTGATATAAAAAAAAAAGAAGAAGAGAGAAATGCAATCTTGAAAGATTTGTGAAATTATCGTCTCCATTGTATTTCCTTATTAACAATCTCCCAGCTTTGCCGACTCGTTTTTATGTAATAAATAAATAAATAATTATCAAATATTATTTAGAAATTTATTAAACAACTTTATTTTCCATCATTTATTATTAAAAAATCTCAATTCTAAACTTGTTTCAGCTTTAACTCTAAGATTTTAAATTTTAAATTTTATACTTCTTTAATTATTTTTTATTACTCTTTAGTCATTTTTTTGACTAGAGGTTCGACCTAATTTTTTTTCCCTTTTATTCTTATAAAGCAAAAAAATTAATTATTCACGTGAAGTCGTGAACTATGTCGACAATATGACTAAGATGACTAATGTGAGTAAGGGTCGACAATATAACTGATATCAAAATTGCAATTGTGCTTAATGTAGCTGAGGGACGATAATATAATTGAGGTAACTATTAATGTGATTGAAGGTCAACAATGTGGCTAAGGTCACTATTTAAATGTGCTTATTGTGACTAAGGATTGACAATGTAATTGAGATAATTAATATGACTGAGTGTCGGTAATGTGACTGATGGTCGACAATGTAACTGATGGTCGGCAATGTGATTGGGATAACTAATGTGATCGATGTCACAAATGTGACTGAGAATCGACAGTGTGACTGTGCTCAATGTGACTGAGGTTACAAATGTGACTGATGGTCGATAATGTAATTGATGTCATAATAATGATTGTACTATAATGTGACTGAAAGTCAGTAATGTGACAGAAATCAAATATGATTGACGCACATCCATGATTAAATTTTCAATCACCAACTGATAATCACATTATGACTTTGGATAAATATATGACTATAACTTAGTTTTTTGTGATTTAAGTAAAATGTTATTGTGACTGTGGTCAATATAACTTAGGGTCGGCAATATGATTGAGGTAAATCATGTGATTGAAAGTAAGCAATGTGATTGAGATATACATAATGAATCTTTCAAAAGGCAAAAATGTGATTATAATGAAGGTCAATGTGAAGTATATGTGATGCAATAAATTTGTAACTATTTCGACCTTGCGTAAGTCCGAATTTGTGAGAGGTTTGTTATGAAAATTGTTAGTATATATGTTAAGTGTCTGCATATTTTTATAAATTATTGTTAGGAGTTCAGATGAAAGAGTCCCCAAGGGGTGTGGCTTGGTGGTGTAGGGTCCAGGATCTTACCTTAAGATTATGGGTTCTAATCCAGGGGGTGCACTTCTTGTAAGAGCCTGGGATAGCCGGTGGTTTTACCTGCGCCGCGGCCCAGAATGGGTGGTTTGGTGGCGGGGTTTCCATCGTTTCCAAAAAAAAAAAAAAAAAATTCAGATGAAAGAGATATGAGTATTTGAAAATAACTAGTTTGAAATTATTATTTTTTTATAAAATATAAGGGTTATTTTGACTATTTTTTTGTCGAAACATATCGACAATGAGTCTATTTTAAAACTTATGATTTGTAAATCGTTAATATATATTTTTTATAAAATATTTTATATTTGGGGGGATATTTAAGTTTTAAACAAAAATAATAATAATAATAATAATAATAATAATAATAATTATTATTATTATTATTATTATTTAAGCACACACCCAGGTGTGTGCTTTTTATTTTTTAATTTTTTATATATTTGTTAATTCTTTGTCAATTTTGATAATTTTAAACCCATAATTGTAAATTTTTAAGTTTAGCTAAGGCTAAATAATAAAGATTCTATCTTAATATATATTTGTTTAAAATAAAATACTTTTTTGATAAAGATGGGATAAATATTATAAAGGAAAAAACAAGGCTCACCCTAAAGAGTTACAGTAAAAGAAAAGTGAAAAAATAATAAGGAAAATATTACAAAAAAGATCAATTAAGAGTGATCAAATATTTAGCCAAGAATGAGGAAAATATTAAATCATTTCCTGAGAGAATGTAATCATCGTACTTAACTAATATCCCGCCGGAGGTCAAGTACGGAATCTTTGCATAAGTTTGTGTATTGATTTTCTTTTAAAAATATTTTGTTTCTTTCGAGCCAAATATACCGAGATGAAATCATGAATAAAACTTCCAAAAAAATCTTTTTTCTTTTCTTTCATGAAAAAGAAAAGTCATAGATTGAATCAACATAGCAGGGTTTCTGTTCGACACCCTACTAATTCATAATCTAAGACCACACTTACCAGGCAAAAGACCAAAAGATCATAAGATGATTAATGGATTTCACTTCCCATTCAGAAAAAAACACAACTTAGAGAATTATAATTCAACATTCCTACCTCTAGAATGAAGGAAATCCTTAGTTGGTATACTTTCAAGAAAAACATTCAACAAAAGATTTGAATTTTTTTGGGGATAGGGATTCAAGAGAAATTCCAAGTTTAAAAAGAATTACCATCCAGAAAGAGATAATACAAGCAGTCTTTAACAAAAAAGATACCTGATGAGCATAAAGAACATAAGATAGAGTCAATTTCGTGTAAGTGATGATGACAGCAGGATCCACGATCATAATCCGAAGGAAATCGGCGACAGAAGCTTCCTTATTTAGAGCTAGCTGAAAAAGAGAAGGAAAAAGATTTCTTAATGGAACATACGAACACTAATTTTGTTGCCAGAAGAGGATCCTACATTCGTTGCCAAGGAAAAACAAAGATTCTGCTGCTAACAACCAAATGAGAATGACTGATTCTGCAGACAAACTATATTAGCCCAAACCCTAGTCATTCTGAATGGAGACACTTGAGGAAACCAATCGAGAAAATTTCTACCATATTTCTGACAAATAACCATCTTCCAAAAGGAGTGATCTTCTTATAAAAATCCCAAAAGGCATTTAAATAAGAGAGCCAAAATTTTTAACTTCAAGTCTATTACTCCTAATTCCCTAAAATCAAAAAGTTTTTTGACAGTATCCCAACACACATTTCATAGAACTTTTTTTTTTTTTTTTTTTTTTTTTTTTATAAAGTAAATTCTTAAGTAATCCTTCAAGCTTTAAACAAGTACTTTTAGGCATCTTGAAGATAGACAGAAAGTAAATTAGAATGAAAGATAGATAGGCTTTGAGGAGTTTAAGTCTTCCATTTGATGAAAGAAATTTATTTTTCCAATTACACCATTTAGCTTTAATTTTTTCTTGGATTCGAGTCCACACGTTTTTCTTCTTATATTGCCTTCGATCGGAAGAACAAGATATTTAAACGGAGCCAGAGAACACTTACATAAGTAGCATTACGAGCCCCAGGAATATCACCATCGGCATCAACGCAAACTAGAGAACTCTTCAGAAAATTGACCCTAAGACCCGAAATTAATTCAAAACAGTAAAGAATTCTTCTAATGCTTGTAGGGATTTCTGCACGAACTTTTCATGAGAAATATCTTTTTCAGCTGAAACTCACTTAGGCCTTAAGATCAGACTTAAATTTTTGGCAGTTGCTAGAATTTTGATAGCCCTACAGTTCTTAATTTCTAAAGGTCTTTGGGCAGTCTTGTACGTCAGATATAGCCCCAGTCTTTACACTATCGAATTTGTCTGTTGTTTGTACAATCTTCATAGACTTTTAAGACTGATTTTATATAACTAAATCAACCATAAAATAACCCTCAATCAATCCTCTGCAATCCTGAATTTTCAGCAAAAATCAGAATCCCTGCAACCTTTTTTTTTTCCATAAATTGCTCAAGTTTAGTGAGCTAAAATTATGCCCACTACCGTGAATGAAAAAGAAAAGATGAGATTTTCACTCAGTCTTCCATATTATATCTCGTCATCGGGAATTTTGAGTGTGGGTTTTTAAAACTCACAAGATTTTTCGTTAAATATTTTAGAGAAAAAAAATCATTGTACTTTTTTTTAGCTCTATAAAGAAGATGGAGGCTAGAGTTTCTTTTTGACAACTCTTTTTCAAATAAAAGAGAAGTAGGTTCCCTTATATAGTTAGGTGTTGGGTCTGTGTGTTAGTCAATTCCGTAACAAGTCAACTTCAATTGAGTTGTAATGAGTCTTGAAGGTTTCAGAGCAATTGGACAAACATTTAGAAGATATTAGATAAAGATTTCATAACTTATGTTCGTGTCAAGTTCATCAGAGTGTTTAAATGAAACCCTCAAGTTTCTTCACATTCGAGTTAAGTTCATCTCAGTGTTCGAACGAAACCTTCTAGTGTCCTCACATTCGAGTTGCGTTTGTTACAACATTCGAACGTAATTTGTGGAACAATGCGCTTTCGTCATGAGTTCAGCTAGTGTTTAAATGTCCCTGCATATTCTGCTTATTTTCGACAAGTTTTTGAAGACTTGAAAAACCTACCTATAAAAAGAAAGTCTTAGCCACTTTACATGGAGTTGGAAACACAAAATATAGAGCCTATATATTCATTGTTTCCTCCTTATTGAAAGTTCACCATAAAGACTACATCAATCTCCTGTTTTTTTTATTCTGGTGAGTTTCTCCTTTGATAACCATCAACACAAACACAACCCTAGTCAATACCCTAAACCTTCAGAGTTATAAGGTGGAGATTGATAGTTAGAGTTCCGGCATCACGAGTTCGTGGATCTGATTCACTCATAGTCTTTAGAGGTTTTGAAGAAGACTGTTTGGTGCGGGCTCAAAGAGTTCTTCAGGTTATTACAGTAGAGGTATTTGAGTCGGTAATGTTGTTGTCATATATATCTATATAGTGAATTCGGGTGGTAACCTATACACGAAGTGATTTTTCTCTTTCAAGAGTTTCCACTCCGTCAACAAATCTTTTTGTTAACTGTGTTTATTGTTTGTTTATTTTTCAGCTATTTAATTATTGCTTAGATTAAGAGTGTGCCATTAATTGGATTTAAGGGAGTTTCCACTTAGCAATCGAAACTCTGACTTAGACTTGTCTTAGATAAAGTAGAGTTTTAATTCCGCAAGATTACACTTATCATCCCTTAGAACCTAATTGTAATTTCATTAGGGATTATGTTAATTAATTATAATCAATTTATAAAATTAACCCATAACCCTAGCTTCCTAATTTTTTGGACTTAGTCTTTTTTTGCACTTAATTAATTAAATACCATAACATCTAATATTAGGTAATTATTTTGAAATCAAATTCCAAAACTATTTAATCAAAGATTAAATAAATTAATTAAGAAAAAATTAAATTCTTTAAATTTTATATTTGATTATCTCATAATCATATGCATTGAAAACTTTACATTAACTATTTGATATATAGTTTTCAAGTGTGATTTAAAATTAATTATTAATCATATTAATAATTTATGATAACTTATAGTTATACATGTGAGTTCATAATTAACTATAAAATTATATTATGGCTTCCTATAGTGTATCAAGCTAGCATGAGGACCAAATGCACCTGCAGCTCCAAACTCCAATTATCTCGGGATATTGATTAACTTTAGGTTATTTCACTAAAAATTTAAAACTGAATTCTCGTCACTGTGGATATATAATTTGAATTGAACTACATCGATGTCCATCGATATAATCACTATATATATATTGACCCTATATGTGTATCTTATAATTAGAGCGGGTTATAATATTCGTTATATCCATATAATTATTTATTGTGTCTTAAGTACCATCGATTACAGACATAATACTTCCCCTTGAACTTCTTGTTTGCTTAGGAAGAATCGGCTCTGTTGTTTTTTCTTTTACATCTACCATTTCCATCATCGATGATGTTGGCCTTAAACTCCATAGTCTTGTAGCTAGCCTTCCCGAACTTTCTATTGTCATTCGATTCGCAACTGAACTCATAGGTCTTCAAGACTCATCTGTTTTTTCTTGTGTTTCAGATAACTCATGAAGTCCTTCCATGTTGGAGGCAGCTTCTCAATAATTATGGCAACTTGAAACACATTGCAGAGTTTCATTCTCTCATCCAATATTTCGTGAATGATCAATTGTAGTTCACTCAACTGAGACATTACCGTCCTTGAATCTACCATTTTGTAATTCAGGAACCTACCCATGATAAATTTTTTTGTCTGACATTCTCTGTTTTGTATTTTTTCTCGAGAGATTCTCATAAAATCTTCGCAAAAGTCATGTCTTGGTACACATTGTACATGGTATTATCAAGTCCTCCCAAGAGGTAGTTCTTGCACAAGAATTCTCATTGTGACCATGCCTCAACTAGGAGTTTCTTAACTATTTTTGTTTCTCCCTCCACAGAACCCGAATGATCTTCATTGAGATACTTAGCCAGTTGTAGTGTTGTCAGGTAAAATATCATTTTGTTTTGCTACTATTTGAAGTTTGCTCCACCAAACTTATATGGTTTCTTTCCATGAGAGACCGGTAGTGTGATATTTCCACTAATCATGTGTAACTAGAAATTAAAACAATAAATAATAAGTCTATAATAGATAAATCACATAAAGATAAACTGTTTGATATTGTTTATGTGTTACACTAATAGTTCACTTGTTATTATTTTGGACAATAATATCAAATAACACAAGTCATTGAATTTGTGACTAAAATTTCTTATGATGGATAAAAAGAAAAATTCTCAGAGGACGAGATGGGTCCGGTGTAACCACTTAAATCCTTGCTCACTTAGGCTTTTATCGCATTGGTGACAGAATTTCCTTAATCACTTCCTCAATAGAAAATCTTAGACATTCAATCTTTAGTGTTGCACTTTAAATCTTAGCAATAGATACAATAATTTTTAAATATATATATATATTTCAATCAATATTGAACAAAATTACTTGTGTAACTATATTTTTAACTCTCAAACAAGTATACAACAGACATTAAATAATTGAAACTTTATCATATAATTTACTATGTGTATGCATGTGATAATTGAACATCTTATATATTAACTAAAACATATACTACCAAGTTTATAAAAATTCAGTATATGATTTTACTAAATTAATATTACTATATGCATATATTCTATATTACTAAATTTTGATAATCAAAATGTGTAATATATATGACAATGATCAAGTTAATATATAGTTTATGAAATTTGTAAATTAATAGATTAATCTAAGTCTATATTATTATTCTAAATTTGAAAACAGGTCTGACTTGCGTTAGTGTCACGTTTTATCCGTTCGACTGGAACTTTCCAGAGAGTTCACGTTCGTTTAGCATTTGATAACACGTTCGAACGAAACTTTCCAGAGAGCGTTCGTTCGAGTGGCGTTTAATAACGCGTTCGAATGAATATTTCCAGAGGACTTGCTTTCGAGTGGCGTTTGTCACCATGTATGAACGAAAATACGAAATATAATATTTTTCCTTATGCGTTCGTCGGGCATTTGAACGTCCTTATATATTTCTCATGCACAAAATGCATTTTCCAGATAAAGGAAAAATAAGACATGCAAAATCAGAATTAACAACACATTTATTTATTAATAAGTTTTTAAGATTATTGGACGGATGTGTGGTTAATCAATTTTTACATACATTATTTAATCAAAATCATAAATAATAATTATGCAACTCATGAAATTACGAACTCGAAAAATAATAAAAAACATGAAATGTGTTGTAGAAGTTGATGAACTTTATCAAGTTGAGATGTCTTTATCCTTAAGAGCTTATTGTTGGGATATATGCCCTAGAGCTTCATCTATTATAAATAGAATTATTCTTTGAAATAAAAGATGTATTATTCATTTATCAAAATTATTTGATTTATATATAATATTGTAAATGTCTTGTTTACCCTTGATTACTAATGTGCTTTCAGAACTTAGTGTATGAGTGTCATACATAAGAGAATTTAAGTCCGAAGTTAGTAATCTAAAACAATCCATAGAGAGCAAGAAAAGTGAGTACTTTATTTTGTGGTTTATCTATAGCTGTGGTCCATTCTATACTTGTATAATGACCTTGAATGGACCATTCTCATGTGGTGACATGAGAATGGAGGCACATTGTATAATGTGATCATATATGACTAAATCTAGATAGAAATGAATATCTTATAATATTTGTTAATTAAAGAGATTCATTTCAACCTACTAGATGGTCATATATGGATTGATCTTAATCCTGAGTGTACTACGAACTCCTGCATAGCAGGCTATGTCCTTTGATTTACTAAGGTGAGGTTGGTGAGGCAGTCCCGGTCAATAACTATGTATTTTGGGGATATGATTTGGTGTGTAGCTGGGAACGTTTTACATAGACATGAAGTGCACTCATTCTTACGAGGAGTAGAAGAGTATCTTTCTTAAGGGTTGATTCAGTACTTGAATGATTATAGTGTTCAAGTCTTTCAATTGCGAATAGAAAGATTAATATTCATAAGAGTTATTAATAAATTGTTCATTAGAGAATCAATGATACTTAAGGTATAAAATAATTAGAGGGGTATAATAGACTTATGACTTGACTCTAATT
>SKCR01041627.1:0-43360 GCA_019454045.1 Zanthoxylum bungeanum
TAGGAGCTTCTGTGGACTTTTAATTGTCTAACTTACGAAAGACGATTTAGGATCCATTAATTTGGTCTTGTGGTGGGTAAAAGTCATAGCAGCTATGAAATTGAGAATATGATCAAAGCCTAGTGCTGTTTTAATGGGATTGAGATCCAATTCTTATTAAAATATTTGCTTACTTTTGCTCAGTTTTTAAGGATATATTTACATGGATAATATTCTTAATAAATGGTTAAGATTTATTTCCTATTTATATATGTAATATTTATTAAATAATGGTCAATTTTTTTTTTTGCTATTTCCTTATTTATTTTATTTTTTTCTAAGAACTCATTAACTCCTACCGATTCTCGATCTCTCTAGGGAGAATGTACAATGATTACTTTACTTCTCAAACCTTTAATCGACTCCTACAGAGTGATCAAAAATTATTTCTCTTGCTTCATTACATCTTTCGCTGCCCCCCAAAAACAAGTCACACACAAACTCATCAAATGCCAATTACATCTTTCAGTGCCCCCCAAAAATGGCATACGTCATTTTCTTCTGCAATTTGTTCTGATCTAACCTTGTTGAAACCAGCTGGAGCAGCTGGAGCATGTTGGCATGCAAGCAAAGTCAGCATGCACCAAATCCACCGAAAGTTCAGTTGACAAAGTGTGCATGAAATGGAAACAGCTGTGAAGAAAGTTGGCAAAGTGTGTGTGTGCCAGCAAGTGCCAAACCGCGTGACACTGTTCACGCGGTTTGGGCACTATAAATTAGAGCCCCCAAGCCATTGTAAGGTATCCCTAAATCCCAAAACCGTGAGTGAGAGAGTTGAGTGAAGTTTGAGAGTTTTTTGTAAAGCATTTGTGTAAGCTTTGTAATTCTTTTGTTCGTATATAAAAGAAGAGTTTTCTCTCATTTTCTCATCTCGTGTGTGAGTTTAATCACAACAAGTGGTATTAGAGCTACGGTTCCACGGAGGGATCCTGAAATTCGAAAACGAAGTTTCGGTTCGGAAATTCGGTTCCGACGCGCCTTCCAGAGAGTACCTCACGCGCTCCACGCGCAGTTCACGCGCCGCACGCGCCAGCCTAAGGAAGAAGACGACGCCACGTCATCCGCCACGTCATCCGACACGTGTCGCCCAGTCAGCGCCACGTCAGCGCACAATCAGCGCCCAGTCAGCGCCACATCAGCACACAGTCAGCGCCACGTGTCTGCCACGTCATCAGTGCCTGGTAATTTCAGATAGATCCCTGAACTTTCTGGAAAGTACTGTTTAGCCCCTATACTTTCGAAAATTTACAATTTAGTCCCTGAACTTTTTATAAATTGCAATTTAGTCCCTGAACTTTTCCGTAATTGCACTTTGGCCCTTGAACTTTTGGAAATTACACATTGACCCCTGTAATTTCTGAAATTTGCAATTCGGTCCCTGTGTCGGATTTTGACAAACGAAGTGTCATTTCCACCATTTGCGACCGTTCCGGACGCAACAGTGAGGTCTGTTTTTTGAAATTCTGCCTAGAATTTTTGTGATGGAAGGGGGCAATGGAAAAATAATTTTGTTAACTAGTACAAATTATTTCACATGGAGAGGAAGGATGAAAGACCTTCTGTATGTGAAGGACTATGATGGATTGGTATTTCTGGAGGAGAAACCAGCAGGAATGACCGATGAGAAGTGGGCTAATCTTCACCTGAAAACATGCAGTACTATTCGTCAGTGGATCGACGATAGTATCGTCAACCATGTCAGTGAAGAAACAAATGCACGTGCTTTATGGGGAAAGCTGGAGGAGCTTTTCCGAGCAAAGACTGGCAACAACAAGCTGTACTACATCAAGAAGATGATGGGTTTGAAATACCAGGAGGGTACAGCTGTGGCGGACCACATCAACGATTTCCTCGGAACCATGAAGGAATTGTCTGGATTGGGCACATACTTCGGAGATGAGGTAAATGGCTTAATACTTCTTAATACGTTACCAAAATCTTGGGAAACGTTCAGATCTACGGTGATCAATTCAGCCACAGATAGGAAAGTCACTATGGAGATGGCAAAAACCAGGATCTTCGAGGAAGAAAAAAGGACAAGAATGCAGGAGTCAGCATCAACCTCAACCTCAGAAGCTCTAGTGACGGAGAAGAACACCAGAAGGGGGAGGAGTAAAAGCTGAGGCCCAGGGAGATCAGACAAGAACCGGGGGAAATCAAGAACGAGGGATATTGAGTGAAATCACTATTTACGTCGTTATTGAATAGTTAGACCACTGCAAGAAGAAAGGCCATATGAAGCGGGATTGCTACAAACTGAAGAATGAGCAGTCCAGGAGAGATGGTGACTCTAATCAAGAAAGAGTTGCCACTACCACCCAGAAAACCTCCAGAGAATTTCATATAAAATATGAAGAAGATGTTGTGCATCTTGCCAGCCACGAGACCAGTTGGGTAATAGATAGTGGCGCCTCCATACACGCCATATCTCGCAGAGACTTCTTTTCATCTTACACACCAGGGGACTACAGTGCTGTAAAGATGGGGAATGACGGACAGTCCAAAGCCGTCGGTATTAGAGACATCTACCTTGAAACAGAGAATGAGACAAGGCTAGTGTTGAAGGGAGTCAAGCACATCCTAGATATCCGGTTAAACATGATCTCAACAGGCAAGCTGGATGATGAAGGTTTCCGCAGCACCTTTAGTGACGGATGCTGGAAGCTCACTAAAGGATCAATGGTCGTGGCACGAGGTAAGAAAGATTCAACTCTGTATTTGATGCATGCTAAACTTTCAAATAGTAGCATAAATACAGTCAACAGTAATGAGGAAGTCGAGCTATGGCACAAAAAGCTCGGTCACATGAGCCAAACAGGAATGGAGATACTACACAAGCGGAATGTTCTTCCGGAATTGAAGAACTCACACTTACGGAAGTGTGAACACTGCATGGCTGGAAAGTAGAACAGAGTATCCTTCCAAAGCTCCCTGCCTCAACGGAAACCAGAGGTACTAGATCTCATACATTCAGATGTATGCGGTCCGATGCAGACACGAACACTCGGAGGGTCACTGTATTTTGTGACATTTATTGATGATCATTCAAGGAAGACCTGGGCATACACCTTGAAGAGAAAAGATCAAGTGATGGGAGTGTTCAAGGAGTTTCATGCTTTGGTAGAGAGAGAAACCGGCAAGAAACTAAAGTGCATCAGAACATATAACGGTGGAGAATACAGAGGTCCGTTTGATCAGTACTGCAAGACGCAAGGAATCCGACATCAAACGACACCTCCGAAGACACCTCAGCTGAATGGCCTAGCTGAGAGGATGAACAGAACCTTGTGCGAGAGGATCAGAAGCTTGCTGTCACAAGCCAAGCTGTCGAAGACATTTTGGGGGGAGGCACTCAACACAGCAGTTCATGTTTTGAACATGTCCCCAGTGGTCGCACTGAAAGGTAATGTTCCTAACCAAGCTTGGACAGGTAAAGAAGTGTCTTATGAACACTTGCATGTCTTTGGGTGCAAAGCCTTTGTACATATCCCAAAGGACGAGAGATCCAAGCTCGATGTAAAGACGCGACAGTGTGTCTTTATTGGATATGGTCATGATGATTTCGGCTACAAACTCTATGATCCTGTGGAGAAGAAGATTGTCGGAAGCCGAAATGTTGTCTTTGTTGAAGACCAGACCATAGAAGATATCAAAAAGGAGATGAAGACAATGCCCCAGCAATACAGAGATGTGAATCCAGAACCTCATACACTGGTGCCAGTACGAGTTGAGGATGAGGTTCCCATACATGAGGGTACAGGTGATGAAGCTCCCAGAGATGATGATCATGATCAACCACCAGTACCAGAAGCTGCACCAACAGTTCCACAGATAAGGTCTGACAGAGAGAGACGACCTTCAACTAGATACTCTGCTTATGAGTATGTGCTGCTTATTGACGGGGGAGAACCCGAGAGCTACCAGGAGGCTGTGGAAACAGAAGACAGAGAAAAGTGGGAGGAAGCCATGCAAGATGAGATGAGATCTTTGCATGACAATCACACTTTTGTGTTGGTGAAATTGCCAAGAGGCAAACGAGCTTTGAAGAACAAATGGGTGTACAGGGTGAAGCAACAGGAGCATACTTCACAACCCCGGTACAAAGCCAGACTAGTCGTCAAGGGATTCAATCAGAGGAAAGACATTGACTTCGATGAAATCTTCTCTCCAGTTGTGAAGATGTCATCCATCAGAGTGATACTCAGCTTAGCAGCAAGCCTCGACCTGGAAGTTGAGCAGATGGATGTCAAGACTGCATTTCTTCACGGAGATCTGGAAGAAGAAATTTATATGGAGCAACCAGAAGGCTTCAGAGTCAGCGGGAAAGAGGACTATGTGTGCAGACTCAGGAAAAGCCTCTACGGTTTGAAACAGGCACCGAGACAGTGGTATATGAAGTTTGAGTAAGTTATGGGGGAGAAGGGATACAAGAAGACTACTTCAGACCATTGTGTTTTCGTTCAGAAGTTTTCTGACGATGATTTTATCATCTTACTGTTATATGTAGATGATATGTTGATAGTTGGCAGGAATCAATCAAGGATTGATAATTTGAAGCAGCAACTGAGTAAGTCTTTTGAGATGAAAGACTTGGGGCCAGCTAAGCATATTCTTGGAATCAGGATCGGTCGTGATCGGAAAGCCAGGAAGTTATACTTGTCACAGGAGGAGTACATCGAGAAAGTACTTCAGAGATTCCAAATGGACAAGGCTAAAGCGGTTAGCACTCCTCTTGCTACCCACTTTAGATTAAGTACGCAGCAGAGTCCCTCTACTGAGACAAAGAAGGAGGAAATGAAACAGGTTCCATACACCTCAGCAGTGGGAAGTCTAATGTATGCCATGGTGTGCACGAGGCCAGACTTAGCACACGCAGTTGGATTGGTCAGCCGGTTTATGTCAAACCCGGGAAAAGAACACTGGAACGCCGTCAAATGGATTATGCGGTATCTTCGAGGCACTTCCAATATGAGGTTATGTTTTGGAAGCAGCGACAAGCCAGTGTTGATAGGCTACACCGATTCAGATATGGCAGGAGATGTGGATACCCGAAAGTCTACTTCGGGGTAT
The DNA here is from genome assembly GCA_019454045.1 of Zanthoxylum bungeanum. Classification (NCBI taxonomy): domain Eukaryota; kingdom Viridiplantae; phylum Streptophyta; class Magnoliopsida; order Sapindales; family Rutaceae; genus Zanthoxylum; species Zanthoxylum bungeanum. The sequence continues at coordinate 5,110 of SKCR01041627.1, forward strand.
CTAATTACTCTCTCAGGAGGAGTTGTGGCATGGCAGTCGAGGTTGCAGAGATGTGTTGCACTTTCTACAACAGAGGCAGAATTCATTGCAATGACAGAAGCTTGCAATGAATTACTGTGGATGAAGACATTCGTCCAGGAATTGGGTTTCAAGCAGGAGAAGTACATTTTGTACTGCGATAGCCAGAGTGCTATCTATCTCGGTAAAAATTCGACATTTCATTCGAGGTCAAAACATATCGATGTGAGGTATCACTGGATACGGGACATCCTGAGCTCAAGGCTGATAGAACTCAGGAAAATTCACACCGACGACAACGGTGCCGATATGTTCACGAAGGTTTTGCCGAAGGAGAAGCTTGAAATCTGTCGTGTCATAGCCGGGATGACAAAACTCTCCACATAGTCAGAGTGGGGAGATACAGAGAACTACGATTGGCTTGATCCCAACTCAGGGTACGTAGGCAGTCATACAGATGCAGCCAGGGGAGGATCCTTTGGAGGATCCGGATTTGTGTGATTAATGGTCGACTCAGATTTTGGGAAATCTTCACCGAGGGGGAGATTTGTTGAAACCAGCTGGAGCAGCTGGAGCATGTTGGCATGCAAGCAAAGTCAGCATGCACCAAATCCACCGAAAGTTCAGTTGACAAAGTGTGCATGAAATGGAAACAGCTGTGAAGAAAGTTGGCAAAGAGTGTGTGTGTGCCAGCAAGTGCCAAACCGCGTGGCACTATTCACGCGGTTTGGGCACTATAAATTAGAGCCCCCAAGCTATTGTAAGGTATCCCTAAATCCCAAAACCGTGAGTGAGAGAGTTGAGTGAAGTTTGAGAGTTTTTTTGTAAAGCATTTGTGTAAGCTTTGTAATTCTTTTGTTCGTATATAAAAGAAGAGTTTTCTCTCATTTTCTCCTCTCGTGTGTGAGTTTAATCACAACAAACCTTAAGTCTCAATTAAAGGCCTTAAGTTCCGTATTCTCATCATATAAACGACAAAGCTTTCAAAGAAAGCAAGTTGTTAACAATGGGGATGACATCCGCATTGGAAGTCCATTGTTGGACTGAAGGTTAGAGAAGATAATAAGTAATGGTTGTGGAAAGTATTAGTGTTGAGAGATTGAGATTTGTTAGGAGTTAACAAATTCTAGTAAAAATAAAAATAAATAAATAAATAAGGGAATAAGGGAATAAATCTTGATCATTTATTAAAGAATATTACACATGTAAATAGATCTCATAAAACTGAGCAAAGATCAACAAATATTTTACTAAGCACTGGATCCCAATCCGTTTTAATGAATTTATTGCTCATATTGTCTGCATAGAGCAAATTTTGTACCATTGATTCTCTTATTTCTATGAAACACTGTGATGATTAGTATTGTTAATTATGGACTCCAAATTGTTCAGGTGCTGATGATTGTGGCTGCAACTCAAAGAATGAGAGGCAGGAAGTTTTTCTTTGCAATGAACTTCTTTTTTATGCAGCATGTGCTAAAGATTATCCGATGTTATACATTGGTTAAAAAAGCTAAGACTTCAGATAAGCTTACTAGATGGGCCAGAGTTGCATTCCATGTTTCTTTCTCTCATGCAGCTCATGTAAGATCACTTGTCATTCTCTTTCTTTTTCTTTTTTCTTTTTTTTTGTTGGTAATTTACAGCAAAGTCCTTGTTGTTGAACTAAAATTTAAATAAACCAATATTTGTCTTTCAGAAAACCGATTTTGGAAACAGTCAAAACAAATAATTGGTTAAAACTTACAATTTAACCTAAAATTTCTCCAAGTCTAAGAGAACTAGACCAAATGATCTATTGGATTTTCCCCCAAAAGTATATTCGGTGAGAGTCAAAATGATGAAATGGAAATATGAAAATAAAAAGGTAAACAGCCAAAGAAATAAAGTTTTTGAATAAAGTTTTATTAATCAAAAATTTGTTTGAAAAAAAGAGAATTATACAGTCCTTTGTATAGGATAAGAATTTAAATACGACTCAAATAAGAAATAATATTATCTACTCTAATTAAATTAAATACTTAAAATAATAGGACTTGAATGTAATTTAAACCAATCTAACTAATGTAATTTAAACCAATCTAACTAAAATAAAAAATAAAAACAAAACAAACTTAACGAAATCATACTATATCATTTTCCTCCTCTAAAATAAAACTCATCTCGATTTTGTTATAATTCTCTGATCAATGCAGAGTGTTTTGTGAGGAAATAAATATTCTCTATTATTATTTGAATAGAATTTACAAGTATTATAAAATTTGTACAAAAAAACTCACTAACTACACTCCATAAGCTCTATTTGAGCTTACACTCTAAGCTCACTTATTTGGAGCTTCTTATTGTGGGTACTTAGCTCTGAAATGAAAGTTCAATTTATAGACAAAATAATGATTCAAATGTCAATAAATGAATAGCTTCCGCCTAAAGTTGTTTGAAAGCTTACACCAAATTTTCAAACTCCATCTAAAAGTGGTTTAGAGGCTTGCAATGGTGGTTGGCAATGCATGCCACCATGCATGCGGTTGGGTCCTTCAATTATCCCCTTCCAGCTGTAACTGAAACGATTATCATCTAACATTCATCCCATTTATGTCTCTGCATGGCTCTAACTTGTCCGGAGTAACCATATTTGTTGGCATATTGGTTGTGTCTCTACATAGTACACTTCACTGTGTCTCTGCACAATACTCTTCTGCTATCATTTTTCTTCACATATTTATTCCTCAATGCCTTCTTGCCTTGTGGAAAGCTCTTTAGCTCTCCCTCATCAGTAAGCAGAATATATTCGGATCTCAAATCTGGAAATCCGGGTTTGAAATCGAAACCGATTGTAACCGGTCCGGTTCTGATTCCAAATAGATGAAACTGATTTTTAACTGGTCCAGTTCCGATTATAGAATAACTAGAACCGGACCATAGAAATGAAACCGAAACCAAATTTAGAATCAGATTCGATACCCGATATGATACCCGTATGTAGAATCAGATTTGATACCCGATGGTCCAACTCTTACTGCAGAAAAAAGAAAAGTTTACACAGGCCCAAATCCTCTACACAATAGATAAGTTTCTTGTATTATTAGAGAAATCAAGATTGAATTTCCTAATTATTTGATTGTTAGACAAAACACTAAATACTGAGTTTTGGAAAAATTAATGAGCATGGTTATAAAAAGAAAGATTAAGGAGAAGTATCTATTTGTGTTTGCTGTTGTAGGCATTGCTTTTGTATCATAATTGGGCTTGATATAATTTTGAGATCATAAACCTACACTCATTCGAATTTGGATTTTAGATTTCACTTACTTCTAATCTTGTCCATGGATAGAACATAAATATAAAGTGTTTGTTTTCCATCATATTCTTTGAGAACTTCCTCATTGTTACTTGTACTACATATATTCTAAGTAGACATGTTCAACTGAAGATAATGAAGTTGTCGACTGCTATTTTGCTAAGTTCTCGTAGTTGGTCTTTAACTGGGTTGTACACGTAGTTATACTTTCATCAATACTATGTGATTCACTGGTTATCTACTAGTTAAATAATTTTAACTGAGTTGCACAAGTAGTTACACTTTCATTTTTAAAGTTTGACGATGTTATATAAATAGGGTAATTCGGAATCGGATCGGAATCGAATAACAGGGTACCATATTTAATTGGGTGGGTTCCGGTTCCACTTAATTAGGAACCGATTTTTTCTGAGTAGGTTCCGATTCCATGCAAATTCGAAACTGAAACCGATTTTGCTCATCCCTATCTCAGATACCTAGTTGATAAAATCTGCATCACTAAGATCTTCTTGTTTGACATCCACTAGTTTCAGGAGGTCTGTCATCATCCAAATCTGTGGATGATCCTGTAACTTCTAGTGGAGCGAGATGCGACTCCCACTACTCAACACTTTTTTCTATAGCTTTCGATAGAGAAGGTTGTGTCTCTCTTTGCTCAACATCCTCATCTGCCTCTTCTAGTTTTTCTTCCGGAATTTCATCGTGCACCCTATCTGTGGCCAATTGTGTTGGTGCTAAGTCTGGATTTCTGTCGGCACTGAAATTGAAAGACATCTTAGGCTTTAAATGTCTTCAATTGTCTTGTCTTCAAGACACTCTACATCTCGACTTCTAATGACCATCTTTTCCCTCGGATCTCATAATATGTATCCAAATTCTTCATCTCTATAGCCTAGGAATATACATGGAGTAGGTCTTACATCGAGCTTCTACTTGAGCACCTCAGATACATATATAACGGCTAAACTACCAAATACTCTTAGTTGAGTATGAAAGAATCTTGTCAAACCACTTTTCTCCGGAATCTTAAAATTCAACGGTACAGATTGTGGTCTGTTGATCAGGTAGCATGAGGTACAACTTCTTCCTAGAATGGCTTTGGCACCTTAGCTATACTGATCATGCTTATGACTTTCTCCATAATAGTGTGGTTCATTCTTTCAGCTACATCATTATGTTATGGGGTTCGTGGAATAGTTCTCTCATGTCGAATATTGTGTCTCTTACAGTAGTCATCGAATTCCCTAAATGTGTCTCTTCTCTATTGTCTGTATGAAGGCAATTTATCTTCTTCCATGTTTCACGCTCTACCATGGCGTGGAACAACTTGAAATATTTCAAGACCTGATAATTCTTCTTGAGGAAATAAACCTACACTTTTCTAGAAGCATCGTCAATGAAAATCAGAAAATACTTATTACCGCTCAGTGAATCAACCACCAAGGGACCACACACATCAGAGTATACCGGATTGAGCAACTTTGATCTTCTCTTTGAAAAGAAATTAAATGAGACTCTGTATTGTTTAACAAATAAATAATTACTACAAAGACCTAGTATAACATCCTTGATAAGCTCCTTTTTGGTCAAGGTAGACAACCTTCTTTCACTCATATGATCGAGTCTCTGGTTCCACAGATTTTGAGTTAGATTGAGACTGTCTACACAAATCTACATACAAGTCTTGTATAGTGTGCCGCAAACATGTCCTCAGACGATAACCATGGAACCTTTTGTCATTTTCCATGTGTCATTTCTAAATTGACTGTCATAACCCTGTTTGTTAATGGCTATTCTTAAAAGTACATTCAGTTGATGTTCTGAAACATGCAGGACATCTTTTAAAGTTATTATACACCCAACATTTGTCTGCAATTGAGTATCATCAATTCCTACTATCTCAGCGAAAATATTTCACATCTTCAATGAAGTAAAATTTTATACTTTATATGTTGTGAAGAAATCTCTGTAAGAAGTGACGTGGTAGGATACTAGAGTATCTACCACCCACACAATATCTTGAGTTATGGTGTGAAGGCATGTCTCTTCCTGCAGAAGCATATGGATACATCTATTTGGACAACTACTAGTGTCTCTTTTTTATTATCCTTCGGTTAGAAATTGTCTTGGCCCTAGGCTCATTGTAATTTTTGGTAATTATTCTTTAAGTGGCCTTATATGCCACAATTATAGCACTTGTAGGTAGGCATCTTTCAATATGCAGATCTACCTCTGGTTATGCTTCTGCCTCTTACTCTCTCTTCATTAATATATTCTTTGAGTCTTCGTGACAAAGGATTTAGTCTATTCTGAGCCAATGTCTTTTCTCCTGAACTCTTCATTCTTTTGCCATATGTATGGCAAGTTTACCTCCTAGGGTCGAATTCGTGAGAGTAACCACCAATGTCTTCCAACTATCAGAAAAAGAACTGAGTAGTAGGAGGACTTATACTTCACTCCCAGCTGTATGTTTACTACATATAGCTAAATCACCAGGTTCTGGAACTCATTGTGTGTTCTATAATGGAAGTTCCACTATGTAACTTCAAATTCTCCAAACATCTCATTAGCAGGGCTTTATTCCAAGCAGCCTTGACCTGATACATGCCTTCCAGCTTCATCATATTTTGTAAGCATCTATATCATATGCTACGTGGTGGAAGACATTATGGTTGATCCACTGCTTAATCTGACAGAGAGTTCTATTATTGAGTTTATTCCAGTCACTCTATTTGAAAGAATCTAGTCTCACTCTCTTCTCCTCAATCATATCGAAAACATATTTATATTGCAAATAATTTATCATCCGATTCCTCAAAATGGAGTAATTGATTGTTGTCAGCTTGATCATCGCACCAAAAGATGAATCTTCCATTTTCATTTTTAGTTTAAGGATTAAAATGAAAATATGATAAAATCGGGACTGATTTTCATAAATCATAGGTCACCGTTAAGTCCAGAACAGTCGAAAATGATAGATTTGACTCTTCGTTGGTCGAAATCCAATACGAGGGCCGATTTATAAATTTCTGAAACTTTTGGGATTAAACTATAAATTTAAAAAAATTTGGGGGCTCAATAAAATTTATCAGATATGTCGATGTGGCAAACATGTAGCCGAAGATGTGGCAGACACATGGCCGAAGACATGGCAAGAATGGGACTGGCTTTACTGACGTGGTTAATGATATGGACACGTGTCAATGACGTGATAGCTGACACGTCAGACTCCTTGTTGATTTGGATGATGACTGTGTACTGATGTGGCGATGAATGTGTACTGACATGGCAATGATTGTACGCTTACGTGGTAGATGACACAACGCTTACATGTTACTGAGTGTGCGCTTACGTGTGATGATGTGGCGGACTATTGCGATATTTTATATCGTACCGCAAATGTACAATGTCAAGTTTAGTATAAATGAGTTTAGAGTATCAAACCCACATGGATTGTGTTCACCCACACTAAGTACTATAATTGATAATCATAACTTTATTTAGAAAATAAATAATAAAGATTTAATTAAATAAATAAAACATAAAATAACTATATAGGAGGAACTAATAGGATAGAGATTCTAGAGTCTGATTTCACCTAGCTATCTCCTATGTATTTGTCCTACTAATTAATCCATGTTTAGTTATATTATTTATAAATCAAGAATCCTAGAGTATTGACTCCCCCTCTCGAGTAACTGTGAAAATATTATCAACTACAGATTTCGATATCCCTATAAAATCTAGTAATTTTACAACTCACTACATCTTATGACTCTATATTAACGACTTCAAAGACACTATAGATTCTCTCGAATTTTATAAAATTCTAGGAAATATTCTCTACATAGAAGATAGTTAGGTCATATGAAGTATGTATAAACCACACTTATCACGGATACGTCAGCGCCTTCAACCTTTGGATGTTGCGTGATGGCGTGTGGTGCGTGTGCTTAGCTCCATGGTCAGCGCGTGTGGCTTGCCCGATCTCCGTTTGATCATTGAAAAATACTATTGTGCTCGTCTCGACGTGAACAAACTGATGGTATGCTCAAAATTGTTTTTTGAGAACTTTCCCGAAACCCAAATTTTAATTACCGATACCATTTCTTGTGATTCTATGATCCCTAAAGAGTGTTTTGTGAGGAAAAATAAAACTCTCTATTACTGCTTGAATAGAATTTACAAATATTACAAAACTTGTACAAAACAACTCACTATTATGCTTTCTAAACTCTTTTACTTGGAGATTACACTCTAAGCTCTCTTACTTGGAGCTTTTTGTTGGGGGTGCTTGAACTCTCAAATGAGAGCTCAATTTATAGCCAAAATAATGGCTCAAATGTCAACAAATGAATAGTTTCCACCTAAAGTTATTTGGAAACTTGCACCAAATTTTCAAACTCCACCTAAAGATGGTTTGGAAACTTGTAATGGTGGTTGGCAATCGTAACTGGATCCTTTACTTACTATATAGAGGATGGAACGTGTAGTCGAGCAACAATGCATATGGTAGTTTACTGAACCTTGAAAGTCTTCATGCTTCTTCTTCTTCTTCTTCATCTTGTTAGTGATCCTACGAAAAATTTAGCCTCACAAGAAAGAATAACCTTCAAATGACATTTGTCTTTTCTCAATTTTTGCTCGATGTGTTCACCAATTGATTTTATCTTTGCTTTCAACTCTTCTTCAAGAACAACCTTACCATCCTTAACTTGGATCGGAAAAATCATGTTAACAATATCATCTTTATAAGCAGTTAGTTTTTTCAATCATATTTAAATCAATGTTTGGTGTTACTTCTTTTTTTAACGCTATTGACTATTGTTCTATAGGCTTCATCTTCTGAATCGTCACCTAGAACCTTGTAATGGCTTGCAAGTGGTACTTTCATAGGCATGGTTGAATCATTTTTACGCAGTCACTTGTTCACGATTGACTCATTGCCTCAAATTTGTTGTGATAAAAACACACATTATAGAGGAGAAATGAGAGAAAACTCTTCTTTTATTACACTATTAAAAGAATTACAAAGTAAATCAATGCTTTAAATAAAAAAAAAACTCTCAAACTCTTTACTCTCCATGTTTCACTATGATTTTGAGATGAAAAAGAAGTGACTATATGACTCTTTTTATACTGCAAAAAACGTGTGCTACAGTGCCACACGTTTTTGGAAGTTGTCACACATTATGAAAGCTAGTAATGTGTAGGAGGTGCAGCATCCAGCTTTCACTTATTGCTGGATGAAAGCTGGCCAGCATGTATGCTGGAGTCCAATAAATCTCCCAATCGGTGAAGATTTGTCCTAAAATCTGAGCCGACCATCAATCACCCAAACTGGATCCTTAAAAGGATACACTCCTGGCTGCACTGTATGACCGTCTATGTACCCTGAGTGGGGATCAAGCCAATCGTAGTTCTCTGTATCTCCATACTTTGACTATATGGAGTGTTTTGTCATCCCAGTTATGGCACGACAGATTTCAAGCTTCTTATTCGGTAAAAATTTTGTGAACATATTGGCACCATTATCATCGTTATGTATCTTTCTGAGTTCTAACAGCTTCGAACTCAAGACGTCTTGTATCCAATGATATCTTACGTCGATATATTTTGACCTCGAATGAAAAGTAGAATTTTTACAAAAGTAGATAGCACTCTGGCTATCACAATATAAAGTATATTTCTCCTACTTGAAACCTAATTCATGGACAAATATCTTCATCCACGGTAATTCCTTGCAAGCTTCTGTTACTGCAATGAATTCTGCCTTTTTTGTAGAAAGTGCAACACATCTTTACAACCTTGACTATCATACCACATCTCCTCATGAGAGAGTAACCCAAGTAGACTTATGGGTATCCACATCACCTGCCATATCTGAATCGGTGTAGCCCATTAACACTGACTTGTTGCTTCAAGAATATAATCTCATTTTTATGTACCTCATAGATACCACATTATCCATTTGACAGCATTCCACTGTTCTTTTCCAGGGTTTGACATAAACCGGCTGACTAATCCAACTGCATGTGTTAAACCTGACCTTGTGCACATCATGGCATACATGAGACTTCCCACTACTGAGGTGTATAGAACCTATTTTATTTCCTCCTTCTTTGTCTCAGTAGAGGGACTCTGTTGCGTACTCAATCTAAATTGGATAGCAAGAGGAGTGCTAACCGCTTTAGCCTTGTCCATCTGAAATCATTGAAGCACCTTCTCGATGTAATCCTCCTGTGATAAGTATGATTTCTTGGATTTTCGATCACGACCGATCGTGATGCCAATAGTCTATTTTACCGGCCCCATTTCTTTCATCTCAAAAGACTTACTTAATTACTGCTTCAAATCATCAATCCTCGATTGATTCTGACCAACTATCAACATATCATCTACATACAGTAGTAGGATGATAAAGTCATCATTAGAAAATTTCTGAACGAAAACACAATGGTCTGAAGTAGTCTTCTTGTATCTTTGCTCCCCCATAACTGACTCAAACTTCATGTACCACTATCTCATTGCCTGTTTCAAACCATAGAGGTTTTTTCTTGAGTCTACACACATAGTCCTCTTTTCTTTTGACTCTGAAGTCTTCTGATTGCTCCATAAAAATTTCTTCTTCCAGATCCCCATGAAGAAATGCGGTCTTGACATCCATCTTATTGATTTCCAAGTAAAGGCTTGCTGCTAAGCTGAATACCACTCTAATGGATGACATCTTCACAACTGGAGAGAAGATTTCATCAGAGTCAATGTCTTTCCTCTGATTAAATCCCTTGACAATGAGTCTAGCTTTGTACCAGGTTGTGAAGTGTGTTTTTGTTGTTTCACTCTGTACACTCATTTGTTCTTCAAAGCCCGTTTGCCTTTTTATAATTTCACCAACTTGAAAGTGTGATTGTCATGCAAAAATTTCATCTCATCTTGTATGGCTTCCTTTTACTTTTCTTTGTTCTCTGTTTCCACAACCTCCTTGTAGCTTTCAGGTTTTCCCCCATCAATAAGCAGCACATACTCATATGCAGAGTATTTTGTTGAAGTTTGCCTTTCTCTGTCAGACCTTCTCCATGAAACTATTAGTGTAGCTTCTGGTACTGGTGGTTGATCATGACCATCTCCTCTATGAGCTTCAACACATGTACCCTCCTAATTAGGAACCTCATCTTCAACATGCGCTGGCACCGGTGTATGAGGTTCTGGATTCACATCAATATTTATGAATTGCTGGGACATTGCCTTTATCTCATTTCTGATATCTTTTATTGTATGATCCTCAACGAAAATAACATCTCGGCTTCTGAAAATCTTCTTCTCAACAGGATCATAAAGTTTGTAGCCGAAATCATCCTGACCATAGCCAATAAAGACACATTATTGCGTCTTTACATCAGGTTTGGATCTCTTGTCCATTGGGATGTGTACAGATGCTTTGCACCCAAAGCATGTAAGTGTTGATATGACATTTCTTTTCCTGTCCAGACTTGATTAGGAACATTACCTTTTAGTACGACTGCTGGGAACATGTTCAAAACATGTATGGTTGTGCTGAGTGCCTCTCCCCAGAATGTCTTCGATACCTTGGCTTGTGAGAGCAAGCTTCTGACCCTTTCGCACAAGGTTCTATTCATCCTCTCAGCAAGACCATTCAACTAGCCAGTAAAGACACGTTTTTGTGTCTTTACATCAAGTTTGGATCTCTCGTCCTTTGGGATGTGTACAGATGTTTTGCATCCAAAGACATGTAAGTGTTCATATGACATTTTTTTAGGTCCAGACTTGATTAGGAACATTACCTTTTAGTGCGACTGCTGGGGACATGTTCAAAACATGTACGGTTATGTTGAGTGCCTTCCCCCAAAATGTCTTCAGTAGCTTGGCTTGTGAGAGAAAGCTTCTGAACCTTTCGTTCAAGGTTCTGTTCATCCTCTCAGCTAGGCCATTCAGCTAGCCAGTAAAGACACATTGTTGCATCTTTGCATAAAGTTTGGATCTCTCGTCATTTGAGATGTGTACAGATGTTTTGCACCCAAAGACATGTAAGTGTTCATATAATATTTCTTTTCATGTCCAGACTTGATCAGGAATATTACCTTTTAGTGCGACTGACCGGCGTAATCACACGCGTATAACGCAAGCGCACGTATCGTTCAAGTAGTATAAAAATATCGATCCCACGAGGACTTAATTCCTATTATTGTTATTAATTATTGAATCTATTTATTTACGAGTATATAACCAGAGAGAGAAATGATTGATTCCTTTTGGTTGGTTGAATGTGGATTTGTTAAATAAAATAAAAACAAACTAAAAAGAAAATACTAAGGAAAATAAAAGAAAAGACTCAAAGATCTAGGATTGTGACTCCACACAATATTATTTAAAAAGATGAATTGATTCTATTATATATGTGTAATAAATTAATTTGCTAATCTGGAACACGATGATATGCAAAAGATTCTTCCGATGGTCAGACGTAAATACCCAGTATAACCCAATTGAACCATATTCCTATGTAAACCAAAATACCTGGATTCATTAAGGTCAAGTTCCAACTAAGGCTACCCCCGCCCGACATGTATATTCCTATCATGTAAAGAAATCTATTAAAGGGTTATCTATCCTCAAGGAAGATCGTGAGCTATTGAATCTAAGGCTAAAACCTAAAATCTCTTTTTCAAGTTCATTTTAAGTTTACCACATCAATCTTATTGGTGATCAGGAAACAAGAAGCATTAAGCTTAAGACTCAATAAACAAACTAAAGAATTACCCATAAAAAGAAAATCAATTATTCAGTGTGGATATTATTTTTCATCACTTCCCTATAATAAAATAAAATGCTGGGGGTTTGGGGATCCACCTTTACTATTTATAATTTAGATATCTCCCTTACTATAATATTGAATTTATTAATGATATTACCAACCAGCCATATAGACGGTATCCTCATTAAGTCAGATTTTAATTAAGTCCAACCAGCCATAAATGCAGTATCATTATTTGTCCATAAACCAGCCATGTAGGTGGTAATTATCTCTCACTTAAAGATCAGCCATATAGGCGGTGTTACTTTATATCAAATAAATAAAACCAGACATTAAGGCGGTAATCCTTTTAATTTGACTTATAATTTCCATATTATATTTAAGAGAGATTAATCTAAATTAAAATAATAAAAGATTCACCCTTCCCCCAGTGGAAATCTAACTACTAAACATAAAAGAAAATAGAAGAAAAAGAAACTACTACTATTACTGAAAATAAAAATGCATAAATTAAATTACTAAAAATAAACACACAAGATGCAATCTTTAAATTCCTTACAAAAACCTAATGACAGTATGAGAATTACAAATGAAATGGCTTGGTATTTATAGGAAAATCTAAAGGCTTCCACAAATTTCTACACCGGTTGCTCCACCGTTACTCTACCAAACATGACACCAAATATGGCATCAAACATGGCACCAAAAATGGCACCAAACATGGCAAGCATGTTTGGTGGAAGTTTGACAATTTTTATTTTTTTATTTTATTAATTTATTTTATATTTTGAAAATGACTATAGTAATTACTCAAAATATACTGGATTGTTCATCAATTTCGGCCTTCCAAACTTCAGAATTCGAAAATATTTAAATCTTCAAAGTTGTAAATCTTTGAGTCTTCTTTAATCTGCAACTCAATCGGATATCGGATGAAAAAGTTATCGTCAAAATATGAAACTCGCGCAAAATTAGACTTTATGACTGCATTTCGTGACGCGTATAGTAAAATTTCATTTTTGACCATTTTTCCTCCGGATTTCATCTTTTTAGCCCCGAGTTGATTCCATTAAGTCCCAATATTATTTTTATCTGCAAAATAAATAAAAACACATAAAAACATTCATAAAACTCGACAAACTATACAAAATATTAAGTTAAATGAGTGAGAAATAATGATATAATTACCACTCATCAGCGACTGCTAGGGATATGTTCAAAACATGTACGGTTGTACTGAGTGCCTTCCCCCAGAATGTCTTCGGTAGCTTGGCTTGTGAGAGCAAGCTTCTAACCCTTTCGCACAAGGTTATGTTCATCCTCTCAGCTAGGCCATTCAGCTAGCCAGTAAAGACACATTGTTGCGACTTTACATCAAGTTTGGATCTCTCATCCTTTGGGATGTGTACAGATGCTTTGTTCCCAAAGACATGTAAGTGTTCATATGACATTTCTTTTCATGTCCAGACTTGATTAGGAACATTACCTTTTAGTGCGAGTGTTGTGGACATGTTCAAAACATGTACGGTTGTGCTGAGTGTCTTCCCTCAGATTGTCTTTGGTAGCTTGGCTTGTGAGAGCAAGCTTCTGACCCTTTCGCACAAGGTTCTATTCATCATCTCAGCTAGGCCATTCAATTGAGGTGTCTTGGGCGGTGTCTTTTGATGTCGAATTCCTTGCATCTTGCAGTACTGATCAAACGGACCTCTGTACTCTCCACCATTGTCCGTTCTGATGCATTTCAATTTCTTGCAATTTCTCTCTCTACCAGGGCATGAAACTCCTTGAATACTCTCAACACTTTATCTTTTGTCTTAAAGGTGTATACTTATATCTTCCTTGAATGAACATCTATGAATGTCACAAAATAAAGTGACCCATCAAGTATTTTTGTCTGCATCGGACCATATACATATGAATGTATAAGATCAAGTACCTCCGATTTTCGTTGAGGCAGAGAGCTCTGAAATGATACCATGTTTTGCTTTCCAGTAATGCAGCATTCACACTTCTGTAAGTGTGAGTTCTTGAACATGGGAATAACATTCCTTCAGCGCAGTATTCCATCCCCGTTTGACTCATATGACCGAGCTTTTTATGCCATAGTTCAGCTACCTCATTACTATTGAATGTATTTATGCTACTATTGGAAAGTTTAACATGCATCAAATATAGTGTTGAATCTTTCTTACCTCGATCTATCACCATTGATCCTTTAGTGAGCTTCCAGGTGCCGTCATGAAAGGTGCTATATAAACCTTCATCATCCAGCTTGCCTGTTGAGATCAGGTTTAACCGAATGTCTGGGATGTGCTTGACTCCCTTCAATACTAGTCTTGTTCCGCTGTCTGTTTCAAGGCAGATGTCTCGAATACCGACGGCTTTGGACTGGCCATCATTCCCCATCCTTACAGCACCGTAGTCCCCTGGCGTGTAAGATGAAAAGAAATCTCTACGAGATGTGGCGTGTATGAAAGCACCACTATCTATCACCCAAGTGGTCTTGTGGCTGGAAAGATTCACAATATTTTCTTCATAGATAATGAAGAATTCTTTGGAGGTTTTGTCAGTTGTGGCAGTAGCAACTCTCTCTTGGTTAGAGTCATTATCCATTCTGTTGTTGTCTCTGGACTGCCCGTTCTTCAATTTGTAGTAATCTCTCTTCATATGGCCTTTCTTTTTATAATGGTAGCATTCTATATATCTAGTTCTTGATTTATCTCGGTTATTGTCTGATCTACCTGGGCCTCGAATTTTACTCATTCCCTTTCTATTGCTCTTCTCGGTCACTAAGGCTTCTGAGGTTAAGGTTGATGTCGTCCCTTGCATTCTCGTCCTCTTTTCTTCCTTGAAGATTCTGATTTTTGCCTTCTCCAGTGTGACTCTCCCATCTGTGGCTGAATTTATCACTGTATATCAAAACATTTCCTAAGATTCTGGTAACATATTTAGGAGTATTAAGGCATCTACCTCATCGCCAAAGTTTATGCCAAATCCAGACAGTTCTTTCATTGTGCCGAGGAAATCATTGATATGGTCCGCCATAACTGTACCTTCATCGTATTTCAACCTCATCATTTTCTTGATGTATTACAGCTTGTTGTTGCCAGTCTTTGCTCGAAAAAGATCCTACAGCTTTCTCCATAAGACACATGCATTTGTATCTTCACTAACATGGTTCACTATACTATCATCGATCCACTGACGAATAGTACTGCATGTTTTCTAGTGAAGATTTTTTCAACATTCTTCGGACATTGCTTCTAGTTTCTCCTCCAGAAATATTGATCCATCATAGTCATTCACATATAAAAGGTCTTTCATCCTTCCACTCCATATGAAATAATTGGTAGTAGTCAACAAAATCATTTTTCCGTTGCCCCCATCCATCATAAAAATTCAAAGCAGAATTTCAAAAAATGAAGCTCAACGTTGCATCTGGAATGGTCAAAAATGGTGAAAATGACACTTTGTTTGTCAAAATCTGACACAGAGACCAAAATACAAATTTTCAGAAGTTACAGGGGTCAAAGTGTAATTTCTGAAAGTTTAGAAGCTAAAATATAATTTCGAGAAAGTACAAGGACCTTTCTAAAATTTTGATAAATTTTACTGATGTGAAAATTTACCAGAATTTTGCTGATGTGACACTGATGCTAACGTGGCAGACACATGGCAGACATGTGACGCTGACATGTCCCTGATTGGATAACATGTGGCTGCTGACTAGTCTGATGATGTGGTAGGATGACTAGGCTGCTGATTATGCATGACGATTGACATAGAAGCTGACTGGACGCTGACGTAGTGCTGACTCAGCGTCTTCAACCTTCGTTGGCGAGTGAAGCAGCCTCTGGTTGGCGCGTGCGGACGATAGAGACCTCCGTTCGATTGCTGGAAAATACAATTTTGCTCGTCTAGTCGTGAAAAAGTTGATGGTATGCTCAAAATCGATTTTTGATAATATTCGTCGGAATTGATTTTCCGAACCGAAGCTCTGTTTTTTAGTTTCGAGATCCCACCGTGGAACCTAAGTTCCTGATATCACTTATTGTGATAAAAATACACACTATAGAGGAGGAATGAGAGAAACTCTCTTTTTTTATTACATAACTAAAAGAATTACAAAGTAAACCAATGCTTTACAAAAAACTCTCAAACTATTTACTCTATATGTTTCACTCTTATTTTGGTATGATGAATAAGTGATTATGGGGCTGCTTTTAGACTGTGAAAAACGTGTGCGACAATGCCACATGTTTTTGGCAGTTGTCACACACGTTATGAAAGCTGACAATGCGTATGAGTGCAGCATCCAACTTTCACTTGTTGTTGGATGAAAACTGGCAAGCATATGCATGCAAATTGAATGCATACTGGAGTCCAACATAATCCTGCCCCCGCTCATTGTATCACTAATAAGTCTCTTTATTCGTATACTTGCTATTGTAAATTAGCAAATTGAAGCCTCATGGCTGTAAATTAAAATTCTTCAGCAGCATTTTCCCTCGCTGTTTATATGGCAATCTGTGTGATTGCGTCCATAGATCAAACTTACATCCCGTGAACACCATCAATAGGATGGTTGTCTCTTGGGATAAAAACAACGATATTTACAGGTTAGGAATTGTTTTAACGACTCAAACAAGACATAAAATTCTCTAACCCTATTAAAATAATAATTGTACAAATCGAATAAGAAATGTAATTTAAACAAATCTAAACTAAAATTAGATTATTTCCTAAATAAAACAAACCTAATAAAATTCCACTACACTACTGTCACGACCCCCTCCCTAGGGCGGGCCCAACCCTAGAAATAGGTCCGCGGTCAACTTCAGCTCGAGCATTCTATATGTCAAACCCACCATTTGATCTCACACAATAATACATCATAAATTACAAATACATGGAATATACAGCAAATACATGGTTTACAACACGACTTAATAATATACAAGTGACGACTCAAATGTCTGGACCGACCCGAAAATACAACTGTGGCACGTGGATCCAATTCTAGTACTGCTCCAGCTTTGCTCACGAACTACCTGGAATGTTTAGGGAAAATGGGAGTGAGCTTAAAAAGCTCAGCAAGTAAGCACTCATTCTCTCAACATGACCTCACCAACAAAATAGGAATATATATATAGTAAATAATACATGAAAATATTAGTTAAGATATATAACAGCTATCTTAGGCAGAACATACTCACAACAACACATCTCATCACATTACATCCATCACACTCATCTCAAAATCACATAGCACTCAATATTTCAATTCATAGTACAAATATACAATTTATATTTCAAATTAGTATTCACCATTATGTTCTTATGCTATCAATTACCCAATCAATTTTCCAACGAGCATATATAAATATATATGTGTATATATATATATATATATATTTATATTATAATACAATATATGAAAATAACATATATTATAATTTCATCAAAACAATCATCCCACAACAATACAAACATCCATCAAACATGGTTGCTAATCCGGGTTTAGTATAACAGAGGATTGAAACCAATGGGAGAGTACCTCAATGTCAACTCCTAAGGTTTCAAACCGTATCAACTCGTAAAATGTGAGTGAAATATAATCAATGGGGGAGTCCCCGTATACCCCCAAATCAAAAACCAATGGAAGAGTCCTCAATGATAGCTCCCAAGGTTTTCTATCATCTCATATCATCTGATGTATCATCACATCTCATCTCAATCCGACCACTATTATACAAAACCCGGCAGCATAACACAACATCATCCATCATCAAACACAATCACACCCCACATCCAATCCATCAATCTCATCTCAGTAATCATGATTTCATATTTATCATGCTTTCAATATCTCAATATTATATCTCAACAAAATATATTTAATAAAATATAATAATTATATTTATTCCATTATATTTATATATACCCCGACTCTCACAACAACTATCAATCATCAAACAATATGTTAAGAGAATCACCACAGAGTGTACTTACCTCTATCCATGCAAAAGCTCTGAATAAATCTATATTCTCGCCAAGAATCTGAAAAATGTAAAATTATGATCAGGTCCCTCAATTTATCTAAAATTACGATTTTACCCCTAAATTTTTCTAAATTTCTGTTTTAGCCCCTAAACTTTTCTAATAAGCCCAAATAGTCCTACAATTCATAAACATTACTATTTAACCCTTAATTAGCATAATTTATAATTGCGTCCAATACTTTCCAATTCTATCATTTACACCCCCAAAACGGTAATAATCACATACCGAGCTCCATCGATCTCCAAATCTCTCAAAGAAGGATCCACTAGTCAGAAAACATCTCAAGGATCATAGTAATGGCTTCGAAACTTACTGATACGCTTAACGAGGCAAGCGGGCCCCACAATGAAAATCGGACCCACAATCAAAATGCGGGCTCCACAACCAAATACTTTCAACGGTGGATATATATACCAAAACGCTCGTATTATCAAGAGCATCAATCAGATATGTTCGGATCATCGATCCAACGATCGGATCTCAAATTCCAGTAATATTCCCGAATTGCCGGTAATTACCAAACGATGTCGGATCCGGAAGTGACCACTGCCGTTGGAAAGATCTTGGCCTGAAAAGTGTCCACTCACCGGAGGTGGTCGTCAGAAGTGATCGGAGGTGGCCGGAAAATGCAGAAACTCTGGCGACGTGTCGTCCACTTCCGGCGGCGCGTGGAGGCGCGTTTGGCGTCCGTTCGGCTCGTGGTCGGCGGATCTGGAAAGCTGACGGCGGCAGCTCTCTGGTGGTCTGGTGCGTGGTGGCTGATGGCCGGCGGTGAAGCGGCGGTGGGGTGGTTTGAAGTTTCAGTTAAGAGAGAGTATTTGGGAGAAAATGAAGAAAGAGAAAGAAAAGAAAAGAAATGGGAGAGAAAGAAAAGCTTAGAGAAAAAGGAAAATATGACACGGCCCCTTAAAAAAAATTATCTCTCAATTATTAATTTATTTATTTAATTTATTTTGTCATGTAGTATTACAATCTACCCACCTTACAAAAATTTCGTCCCCGAAATTTCTTAATCCTCAAATAGTTCTAGGTATTTCTCCATCATGTCTTGTTCTAATTTCCAAGTTATCTCCCGAATATGATGATTAGTCCACAAGACCTTCACATCAGGATCTCAACTCTCGAATCTTTTGATCTATGATCTCCACGGCTGATATTTGTATGTCAAGCTTTTACTCAGGTCCAGCGGTTAGCTTTCTAAAATGTGACAATAGCCTGGTACAAACGTCGCTAGAACGAATATACGAATCACTTTATGAATCCCTTTTCTAATTCCAATGGTAATGCTAGATGATACGTTTTTTTTTTCTACTCTCTTCAAAATCTCAAAAGAACCATTACGGCTCGAAGAAGATATTCTCTTCTGGGAAAACCTCGATGCTCCCTCCCGATATGAAATTTTCAAGAATATTGTATCCCCAATTTGGTACTCGAGATCATACCCCCTAGTGTTTACCAAACTCTTCTATCGATTCTACTCAACCAACAGTCTCGCTCGGATTAATCTGATCCTTTCAGACATCAAATCCACCAAGTCTGAGCCATGAATCTGTCAGCCTCCAATCTCACCCCTACAAACAAAAGTCCTAAATCGTCTCTCTCGTAAAGCTTTAAATGAAATCATGTCGATTCTATTCAAAAAGCTATAGTTATAGTCATACAACTTCCATTTATGTCAAATCACACGATCTCAGCAAATCATCTAATGTCTGAATAGTCTGCTCTGTCTGACCGTCTGTTTGAGGGTGGAATGAGGTGCTCGTAGAAATCTTTGATCCGATAGTCTTCTAAAAACTCCCAAAAATGAGAAGTAAATTCGAGAACTCTATCCGATATAATTGATAAGGGTACACTATGTAATCATACAATCTGCTTCACGACTAAATATCACTAGTCTCTCTAGTCCCCACGTAACTCGAATCGCTAGAAAATGTGCAGACCTATACAATCGATTCCCTACTATACACATTGCATCATAACCATACCTCGTCCTCGATAGCCATACCACAAAATCCATCACGATATTTTCCCATGGCCACTCAGGTCTAGTTGAAGACTGGAGTAATCCAACTGGTTGTTGATGCTAACCTATATCCTACTAGCAAACTAAACACCGAGATATAAACACTTAAATCTCTCTCTTCATTCCCAACCACCAATAAGTTTTCTAGTATATGGTATCACAACTTTATCGTTAATAATTATACATTCTCAGAACTCAATCTGAAAGTAGTAATCTCATTCGTTCCAATATCTGCTCTCTATTTTCCACATTGGTTAAACCGCTTGTGCTATAATAAGTCTATCTAACGGTGTGGGTCGAACCTTCATGTAGACAAGAATACTCCCACGATTGAACAATCCAAAAGTCAAACATACTAATGCCATCTCCACGAACATTCTCTGTCTAATGCTCAAAAATTAACTCACATTCTTCCCACTCAGTGTATCAGTAACTTCATTAATCTTTTCTGAATACTAATCAATAGTATAACCATTTTCACTTAGAAACTCCATCCAACGTATCTATCACCATAATTCAGATATTTATGAATGGAACATATTTCAAACTCTAATGGTCATTATACATCTCACACTCACCATCATATGAATGATACCTTCAATTATTATCATTATTCTAACCTGTGTCCCAACTGACGAACCAGCTATCTTGTCTCCAAAGGAAAAGGCTCCACCTGAGGGTCCCGCTCAGACAACAGCTGTAAAGTGCTTTAAGCGGTTTACACAAAATCCACCACCTTAAGATTCCCACTACTGAAAAGAGGATTTCCAGGTCCCTCATAATTCCGCTTTACATCTTGTCACCGCGATAATTATTATTTTTTCCAATTATGCATGGATACTGTGAAAACGTCTTTTCACGAAGAAATTATTGCTATCTCCCCTATAAAGAAATGCATAAGTTCTTAAGGAATTACTCAAATTTCTTTCATGGCATCCTCCTCAGCCAATCCTAACCCTTGTTCAAAATATGCCAGAGCTAAGGTGATATACCAAAAGCTTTGTAAATGGCCAATCAAAGATCGTGTAGTTATAGACTCTAAATATGTTCGAGACCTTTGGAGAGATATTTACAAATGTCTCAATGAAGCTCTGTCCGCTCTTTTGCCTCAGGAGATTGCACTAGATATCGTGGCAAGAGTTCCTACAAACTTCATGAGGTGGTGTTTCATTCTTAGAACCATTTGGAATGGAAAAACAGATGGTTTAATCTAATACGAAAATAATTCTGCAATTGTTCACTGTGGATATCACATATTCCATTCCACAATTTTCATCAACAGTCAGGATTTCTTCAATCATTGCCAGTGGAGTCTCGACACCCTGTTTGAACTCGGTTTCCTAAATGGATTTATTCTTGCACCAAGTCCAATCCATCCCAACTATCCTGTTATCTCAGAAGCAGCCTAAGTGAGCTTCCTCCCTTCATCAGTAATGTTTTACATAAATGGTATAAACGACACAAAAGTATTACTGTCTGGATCGAAACCATTATTCCAAAATGGTCGGATGACTATTCGCTCGTTTACCACCCAATTCATCTTATAAGAATCATACCATCACGTCAACTCACTAATTGGAGACTCACTAGTTGGCCATCTAGACCAAAGCTTAGAGCTTACTATGGATACGATGATATTTTCCCAGCAGATATTACTTTTTGTCATTCCTGTGATCTTAGAGCTCTCTCCGCAGACTTAGTCCGTCGAAGTCTAGAAAGCAATACCAATGATAAAGACTGGAAAATCTTCACTAATATCGAAGAATCATATAGAAGTATCGTCTAGGGCTACAATAAAATCAAATTTCCTGACAGTCTCGAAATCCAAATCATCGACGGTCTCATTCCAATGTCTCTACGTGCAAAACGTCAATGGGAAGATTATCAATTCGAAGATGATCCTGTCCTCGTAACACAACCAAATTGTTATATTCCATAATGTAATCATAAATCTTATATTTTGTTGCTTTGCTTGGTATTATAGCATTTGTTTGCTTAAACAAAAGTGTCAATAAACTCCTCTTCCTTCTTTCTCAAACACCAAAGTTCTAATGTCTTCGACTTACTCACTCATGACGATATTATAACTACGACATGAAGTTCATATTAAGTACAACTGTAGAAATCACGTCAGATACAACTACGAGAATAGCGAAAATGGCAACTGTCGAAACTACTGAAGGTATAAGTCTAAACTCCTCGTTATCCTCAACAATCGACGGAACACTAGATAAAGCTTTATCAAGTTCAAGATCTATCGACTAAGTGTGTGGTCTTTCTATACTATTCCTCGATAATTTTTCACGCATCGCCACACTATCCCTCTCACATATTGAGTACCAGTACCACGGCCACGTCCAGACATTTTACTACGGACACAAAACTACCCTTTGAATACCCTTATCTAATGCAACGAGTCTACAGAACCTAAAACCCTAAGCTCTGATACCAAAACTGTCACGACCCCCTCCCTAGGGCGGGCCCAACCCTAGAAAGAGGTATGCGGTCAACTTCAGCTCGAGCATTCTATATGTCAAACCCACCATTTGATCTCACACAATAATACATCATAAATTACAAATACTTGGAATATACATCAAATACATGGTTTACAACACGTCTTAATAATATACAAGTGACGACTCAAATGTCTGGACCAACCCGAAAATACAATTGTGGCACGTGGATCCAATTCTGGTACTGCTCCAGCTTTACTCACGAACTACTTGGAATGTTTGGGGGAAAATGGGAGTGAGCTTAAAAAGCTCAGCAAGTAAGCACTCATTCTCTCAACATGACCTCACCAACAAAATAGGAATATATATATAGTAAATAATACATGAAAATATTAGTTAAGATATATAACAGCTATCTTAGGCAGAACATACTCACAACAACACATCTAATCACATTACATCCATCAACTCATCTCAAAATCACATAGCACTCAATATTTCAATTCATAGTACAAATATACAATTTATATTTCAAATTAGTATTCACCATTATGTTCTCATGCTATCAATTACCCAATCAATTTTCCAACGAGCATATATAAATATATATGTGTGTGTGTATATATATATATTTATATTATAATACAATATATGAAAATAACATATATTATAATTTCATCAAAACAATCATCCCACAACAATACAAACATCCATCAAACATGGTTGCTAATCCGGGTTTAGTATAACAGAGGATTGAAACCAATGGGAGAGTACCTCAATGTCAACTCCCAAGGTTTCCAACCGTATCAACTCGTAAAATGTGAGTGAAATATAATCAATGGGGGGAGTCCCCGTATACCCCCAAATCAAAAACCAATGGAAGAGTCCTCAATGACAGCTCCCAAGGTTTTCTATCATCTCATATCATCTGATGTATCATCACATCTCATCTCAAATCCGACCACTATTATACAAAACACGGCAGCATAACACAACAACATCCATCATCAAACACAATCACACCCCACATCCAATCCATCAATCTCATCTCAGTAATCATGATTTCATATTTATCATGCTTTCAATATCTCAATATTATATCTCAACAAAATATATTTAATATAAATATGATAATTATAATTATTCCATTATATTTATATATACCGACTCTCACAACAACTATCAATCATCAAACAATATGTTAAGAGAATCACCACAGAGTGTACTTATCTCTATCCATGCAAAAGCTCTGAATAAATCTATATTCTCGCCAAGAATCTGAAAAATGTAAAATTACGATCAAGTCCCTCAATTTATCCAAAATTATGATTTTACCCCTAAATTTTTCTAAATTTCCGTTTTAGACCCTAAACTTTTCTAATAAGCCCAAATAGTCCTACAATTCATAAACATTACTATTTAACCCCTAATTAGCATAATTTATAATTGCGTCCAAAACTTTCCAATTCTATCATTTACACCCCCAAAACGGTAATAATCACATACCGAGCTCCATCGATCTCCAAATCTCTCAAAGAAGGATCCACTGGTCAGAAAACATCTCAAGGATCATAGCGATGGCTTCGGAACTTACTGATACGCTTAACGAGGCAAGCGGGCCCCACAACGAAAATCGGACCCCACAACCAAAATGCGGGCCCCACAACCAAATAATTTCAACGGTGGATATATATACCAAAACGCTCGTATTATCGAGAGCATCAATCAGATATGTTCGGATCGCCGATCCAACGATCGGATCTCAAATTCCAGTAATATTCCCGAATTGCTGGTAATTACAAAACGGAAAACAACCCAAACGATGTCGGATCCGGAAGTGACCACTGCCGTTGGAAAGATCTCGGCCTGAAAAGTGTCCACTCGCCGGAGGTGGTCGTCAGAAGTGATCGGAGGTGGCCGAAAAATGCAGAAACTCCGGCGACGTGTCGTCCACTTCCGGCGGCGCGTGGAGGCGCGTCCGGCGTCCGTTCGGCTCGTGGTCGGCGGATCTGGAAAGCTGACGGCGGCAGCTCTCTGGTGGTCCGGTGCGTGGTAGCTGATGGCCGGCGGTGAAGCGGCGGTGGCGGTTTGAAGTTTCAATTAAGAGAGAGTATTTGGGAGAAAATGAAGAAATAGAAAGAAAAGAAAAGAAATGGGAGGGAAAGAAAAGCTTAGAGAAAAAGGAAAATGTGACACGGCCCCTTAAAAAAAATTGTCTCTCAATTAATTATATTTATTTAATTTATTTTGTCATGTAGTATTACAATTACACACTTTAAGAACTCGTCCTGAAAACTCAAGGCTGCCATTGGTCGTATTACATCACCATGGTGAGATGATAAGAGTGTCCCATAATCTTGACACATGGAGAATAGATAATTATTTAAATACAAGTGATGGAACCTGCTTTATTTCCTCACTATGCTCTTATTTCACATATATATATATATATATATATAAGCTCATCTTCACCAGTTTTCCTCTTTAATTTTGTAAAATTCCACCCCTGCATATCTTTCTAATCAATGCATGCTTGCTGGTTCTTCAGACGATTGGAGCCTTATACTACTTTTTTGCTTTACAAAGGAAGACTGAATGCTGGAGAAAAGCTTGCACAAGTCATGCTGGATGTGACCAAGTTCCTTTTCATTGTGATAACAAATTAGGAAACTACACGTTTTCTAATGATTTTTGCTCTGCAAACACAGGAAATAATCTAATTACATATGATTTTGGAATATTCAAAGATGCTATTCAATTTGGTGTTGTGGAGGAAACCAATTTTTTCAAGAGATTCTTTGCATCTTTTCGATGGAGCCTGCAAATTCTCAGGTTTGTGCCTATATAAGATTTTCTTTTTTCTTGTATATGGTTACAATACATAATTGTTTTAAAAATCGGATCGGACCAACCGATTGGATCGGTCGAGTCGGAAACTTACA
The DNA here is from genome assembly GCA_019454045.1 of Zanthoxylum bungeanum. Lineage (NCBI taxonomy): Eukaryota > Viridiplantae > Streptophyta > Magnoliopsida > Sapindales > Rutaceae > Zanthoxylum > Zanthoxylum bungeanum. The sequence continues at coordinate 30,683 of SKCR01041627.1, forward strand.
GTGAATCAAATTCGGTTAAACCATAAAAACAGAATAGTTAAAAAACCGATCAAATCCGATTAAATCTGATTAAAATCGATGAATCGGATTGGACCGGTGGATAATGACTTGGGATGTAATGTCGTATTAAAGTCAAATCTAAAATTTTTTGCAGTTCTTTTGGTCAAGGCCTTCCATTGAGTACCAATATCTGGGAAAACATCTTCGTAATGTGCATTACCATAACCGGCGTCGTTTTGTTTTTCTTTTTGATTGCAAAGGTTCAGGTTGGTATATTTACCTTTTTATAATTCAAGTCCCTCAAATTGTTCTATATGCACAATAAATTTTTAATTTTCATGAATGAATGTTTTGTATGTACATGTTCAGTCCGAAATGTCAAAATCGGAGGAGATAAGACATATGATAGAAGAAGAAACAGACAGGTGGCAACCCTTTGCAAAGCTCCCTAAGTTACTCCAAAATCAGGTGAAGGAACATTTGTCATCATTCAAATGGAGACGAACTTACAGAGGTGTTGATGTCGAGTCTTTGCCGAATCATCTTCCTGAGAACCTCCGAAATAACATAAAACGAATCCTCTGCCTAGACTTGCTAATGAATGTGAGTATTTATATTAAGTTATAATTTAGTTCTGTTTAAATCCAAATCCCTTTAAATGATCAAAATCAAACAGAATAGCTACTAACATAGTACCCTTGTGAGTTGTAAGATGGTTTCAGAAACTGAACTTCATTTAACAACATTATCAGTGATTAGAAGTACAAGCTATTTTAAACTTCTGGTCCCACAAAGGTAATATTGGGAAGAGTAGATTGAGACGGTTGACTGACACATAAAATTTAACTCAAAATTAATTTTTAAGCGTCCAATATAATATTATAATATTTTTGTTTTTTATTATTTGATATGAATTCGCCGTCCCCCATCCTCATCTTATTCCTTTTCTTAAATATATTTATATATATAGGTATATGTGTTCAAAAACTGGAGAGCTACACTATTGAAGGAGCTGTTTGATGCTGTGAAGCCAGCTCTCTTCACAAAGCATTCTTACATTGTACGCGAGGGAGACTCAATTGACCGAATGCTGTTTGTGCTACAAGGCGAGTTATGGAGCTACACAAGATCCTCAAGTACTGCTAGTAGAATGAACATTGATCATGTTGGTGTCTGTTGCGGACAAGAACTTGTTGCTTGGGCGGCCGAGGATGATCATCGAGAATCCTCATCTTCTAATTTCCAGCTCCCTATATCAACCAGAACGGTTCAAGCGTTTACAAACGTCGAAGCCTTTGTTGTTATGGCAGATGATTTGAAGAAAATAATGATCATTAGGCAAAACATGGCAGCTCGTGTTTTACAATCATTCTGGCGGGCTAGAAGGATTCCACAACACGCAGTCACCATCTCCGAGGATAGTTTGGCCATTCCGAGTCGGTGCAGCAACCACTCGTTGATATTCTGTGGCTGAGCCACACACATACTAGTGGGAAGTAGAAGTTCCTGTTAAACTCCCATATAAATTAATAATAAATCTCTTTTGTTAATGAGATAATTTTTATTTATCACCATTAAAATATCGAATTTTTTTTTTTTGAAAATTAAATTATCTTCCACTAAATTACATTTCTTACTTCTCCAAATATTATTGATATTAAGAAAATAATATTTTATCACCCTGAATTGATGTATATTTTAAATTTTACCCATTCCGACAAAGTAGCAAGTCGGTTGATATTAATGTTTTAGGACTTGACATGTCAGAAATGTGAAAGAAAAAAATCCAGGTTACTGATTAGGTTTTAACTTTGTACTCGTATTTGGTGTTGATTTCATTGATGGAGTCACGTAGGAATAAGTGATGACATTAATAAAATTATTTTAATTTACCTCTTTAAATAGTTTGTGTGGTATTCAGGTCATTCAATATTCATCCGAAAAATGACTCAAAATTTACAGGGTTCACAAAATCAACAAGAGGTCCCCTCCGTTGAACATATTAGAAACCCAATGACACCAATGCAACTAATAAAATATTCCTAAATGAAAACAATATTTCACAGCATACAGAGTCTTGCAATTCTATAATCAAATCTTATTTTATTACAGAACAAGAATTCATATAATAAAAACGATGTATAATAGTTTTATTTTCAATTCATGCTTTGGATAGTAGACGTTACGTCGGGTTGTGGAGAAGTAATAATAGAAGTGACAAATCAGAGATTAGATGACAATTTCAGAGGTTTTTTTTTTTTTTTTTGTTATAAATTTTTTAAAATGAGTAATTTAAAAGATTTTAGTTTAAAATATATTTATATTAGTTGTTTTCTTAAAAGAAAAATGGAAAAAAAAAATTCTCTACTATTATACGATTATCCAGTGTGAGTTATAGATTTTTATGAAATCAAAATGACTAAATAAATTTCAAATATTTGTACCTTTGTATAAGAGACAAGTTGAAATTTTTTTAAATTAGTTGGATCACTGGCTTAGTTTTAGAAATTAGTTAGAATACTTTTATAAAATTAAAAGAAATTAAAGTCAGTTATAAAATCACATTTGGAAATTTTCCAAAACCCAACTGGGGCACGTGCTATCTATGAGAAATCTTAAGTGAGTCATTCATAATCCATCCACCATAAATACATACATGTCTATACGAGTCTCCATAAACTTGTGGTTCATTGAGATAAACCATCGGTATGATATTCTGATATCGACATGTACCGGTCTCCCGAATTTACTTACTCACTAAGAATGTAAACCTTGACCATGAACAATTTAAAAATGATATTGTTATTATACAACTCAATGTCAGTTACGACACTTTTGCAACTATACAATAACTAATCCTTTTAAGGTCTATTATGTCTTTATCAATGTAAAAGAAAATATTTTGATGAAACTTTTAATTTTATTCAAAATAAAATATATTTACATATTTATTTATAAGAAAATTCAATAAAATTTAGTGCAACAAGCACCAACTCTAATAATTTCTCTCACTTTCTCTCGTGTCAATGTCGATTTTATCTAATACACATCTCCTCCACATGATTATCAAATAACTTAGGAGGTATGATATTGGTAAGTGGGTCTGCCACATTATCCTCACTCGGTATCTTGCATTCGATAACGTCTCCTCGTGCCACAATCTCTTAAAAAATGTAATACTTCTGTTCCACATGCTTCAATCTCTGATGTCCCTTAGGTTCTTTCGTTTGTGCTCCATTATTATCACAATTTAACGGAATCGAATTTTCGATACTTGTAACCACTCTTAATTTTGTGTTAAACTTTCTAATCCAAATAGCTTCTTTTATAGCCTCTGATGTTGTAATATATTCCACATTTGTGGTGAATTAGCTGTCGACCCCTGCTTGGAACTTTTCCAACAAACTGCACTACCTTTATGAGTAAATTTGTATCTTGATATAGATTTTCTATCATCGGAATCCGATTGAAAATCCGAATCATTATTCACATTAATATGTAGATTACCATCTTCATATAGTATAAACTTATCCTTAGTACCCTTGAGGTACTTCATGATATGTTTAATGACCATTCAATGTCCATTACCTTGATTGGACTGATATCTACTAGTTACACTAACTACGTAGCGAATATCAGGCTTCATACATAATATGACATACATTATGCTTCCTAAATAAGAAGCATAAGGCTGATTAGACATTCTAATCTTTTCATCTTCCATATAATGATTCATTCACTTTGAAAAATGAATGTCATGTCTGAACTTGTTGTCTTACAGTTACTAAAGTTATATCGTTCTAACATCTTATTTATATACGTTGATTAGGACAACCCAATCAACTTTCTCTTTCTATCTCTATAGAGTTTTATGTCCAAGGCATAAGAAGTTTCACTCATGTCTTTCCTGGTGATTTTTTCACACAGGTAAGCTTTAACGTCTGTATTATTTCAGTATCATTCCCAATGATCAGAATGTCATCCAAATATAGCACCAAAATACAACATACTCTCATTGAATTTCCTATAAACATACGACTCTTTTTCGTTCTTGAGAAAATCAAAAAGTCTGATTACCTCATTGAATCGAAGATTCCAACTCCGCCAAGCTTGTTTCAATTCATACATGGATTTCTTAAGCTTATATATCATATAAGAGTTTTGACTGGACACAAAATCCTTCGCATGTTCCATTTAGATTTCTTCATCAAGAAATCCATTAAAAATGTTGTTTTTGTTAGGGTTAGTGCTTAGAGTGCCAATCTGGATCGTATATATGTTTGATTCATAAATATGAGCAATTATTTTTTCCATAATATTAATAATTTAATGGTAGCACCCTTGTCTTTTATACGCTTATTCGATCTAATTGCGATTAGATATCTGATTACGATTAGATCGAAACTAAATTTGGTTCAGTGGTACGTGTGTATTAGACAAAGATCCTACGATTTACAGTATAGTGCGCAGTTATAACGTAGTTTGTAATTGACATTGGGAATCGCATTATTAGTTGTATATCCTTAAATAGAGTTTCTGGTCAAGATATGCTAACACGAGTCAGTTAGTAAAATCCACTAAGACCAGTATATGTCGTATATCGTGACTTGGTTCGATGGTCTATCCCAGTGAACCATGAGTCTCGGGAGACTCATATAGACATGTAGGTGTTTATTTGATAAGACATTGAATGACTCACTGAATGTTTCCTAATAGATGGTACACTAATGTCATAAGAACCTTCTCGAGTTAAGAGAGCATAGACTTGAGATACCACGGTGCGATATATGAGTTATCCTCCACACTTTGGTGGCAGTCACGTCAACGATCTATTCATGATCAGACTTCCGCCTGTTCGTTGGGTGTGGACTGATGCTCATGATATCCTGTTCATATCAATATAGGATCTGTCAGTCTTATGTACAGGGCATAGGCATTCAGCAGGTGTTTACGATCAAGTAAATCCATGGCCGTGGTATAACTTCGGAAATATATTTTGAATGTTATTTAGACATTGTAAATTGAAAGTCGATTGTATTATACCGAACGAATTTGACGTTCTGATCTATATCTCAGGTATAATACAGATGGCCTGTGATGCAGAGATTATACGTATGCAATGACCTTAGATTGCATAGTTTAGCGAGATTATCCGTGGTCATCATAATCCATGACTAGGTGGATTATGGACAAGAAATTGGATTTCGTGACGGATAAACCTAAACTTAGAGAGTCCCACAATATGAAGTGTACTCGTTGAGCACTTGGGCAACTCAATATGAATAATATGAATTATTCATAATACTCCATCGAATTAAGTGAGTTAATTCGAATCGTTTAATCGGTTAAACGATAACACATGCATTAAGGGGATTTTGTCCACTAATAATTATTGTGTATTTATATTTGATACATAATATTATTAGATACACATTAATTATTTGTCAAATGAGATGTTGAAACGTGCCATTAATATATGTATTTGTTATTTAATGTAAATAAATATATATATGTGTGTGTGTAAATTAATTGTTTAATTATTTAATAATTAAATAATTAAAAAAATTTATCTTTATCCCTTAATCATTATTTTAATGACATATGGTGAGATGTAATTGGGACACATGGCATGAAATTAATTACACTTTATTATGTCCTAATTTGGTTGGATAATATAAAGCATGATATTAGTTTAATTTGATTAAATTGTAAAGATAATATTGCCCCTCCACTAGCCTTAATTTCGGTTAACATATAGGAAAGAGAAAAGTTATTTTTTTTCATCATCTTCATCACACACACTGCCGTGAGCCCTAAAAAAAGTGGGTTTGGGAAATTAATTTCAAAATCCATGAAGAAAATGAAGGAAAAAACTTAGAATTCAAGGGAATTAAAAGTAATTCTTTATACCCAAGCTTAGTAAATTAGATTTCTTATTCCTTGATGATCTAGAAAGGTTTACGGTTCCTTTAAATCTGAAAAATTAGGGCTTTAGGTTGTGGATGATGAATTGGAGGCTTGTGATGCATGTGTGAAGTATATTAGAATTAATTAGTATAATTATATTCCAATTTGTTCAAATTATTTTTGGACAATATTTTTGCTATTCTAGAGTTTTTTTAATAACCTAGAATTATTCTAGAGTCATTCATGTGTGGTGGGACTTCTTTGGTGTAAGATTAATTTGATAATTTGTGATAAAATTGAATTTAAGGCATGTTTGGTGGACTGTTTTTCTCTACTGTTCAGACCTAAAAATTGTTCTATTTTGGTGATGAAAATGTGGTCTTTTAATGTAATGAATGTGTTTTGGGAGTTGGCATAATTTTTGGAAAGTGTTACCGACTTGAAATAAGCAAAAACAGCCAAAAACGGCGTTATCTGGTGGATTTTGTGCCAACTGGGTGACGACTATCCAAACATTGAATCTTTCAGTGTTTGGACAGCCCATGAACTGCCCCGACACTATTGGAGCTGACCAGGGCAGTTTCCATAAGTGTCGGGTAGTTGATTCGGTCAAAAATGCGTTTTGCATCATTTTGCTGAAAATCAATTTTTGTAAAAGTTTCACGAAGTTTCAACTATGTTTATGTTACTATTTGATATTAAATAAATAGGTTTAGGTGAAATAGTAATAAATTATTTATATTAGACATTGAATAATTCATTCGGTATTTTGAAAAAATTTTAAAATACGATTTCACCTGAACCGCGCATTCCGTTGCTCTCCATCGCCCAAAACACCAACAGTTTTGACATCCATATGTTAAATCCTAATAGATCTAAGCATCACAGGTGGTGAAAAGGTTTTATCAAAATCGATACCAAGTCTCTGAGAGTAACCTTTAGCAACTAGCCGGGCCTTAAAAGTTTCAACTTTGCCATCGGGACCTCGCTTTCGTTTGTAAATCTATTTACAGCCTATAGGAAAAATTCCTTTTGGAAGCGGAAACAAGTCTCATGCTTGATTTTGATGCATATAATCTAACTCTAATTTCGTAGCTTAAACTCTAGTTGTCATGGTTTTGAAGGGTAGATATTTTAAAAAGTGCCATTTTTTGAATGTAAAACTAAGACATAACTTCTTTTACATCTGGCGTAATATTCTTTAGGGATGGAATACGTTGAAGAAATGACTTAGGTGGACAATGGGGGATGGAGAATATTCTTTAATTTTTGGTAGTAATAAGTGTAAAATTCGGTGCTTGGCGCGCTAATTTTATTATATTTATTATAAATACAATATACATTTATATTTTATTATGAATAAAATTTAGTACTTTTCATCAATATAATCTTTTATATAGTTAAGAGGTAAAATGACCTTAGAGTGAATAATTGTGACGTAATTCCGAAAGCGTAATTGTCATTGAGAATTGTCACAATATAATTCATTCTTAAAATTGTTTTTGGTCAAGGTTTACATATCCGAACAGTTAGTAAACCCGTCAGACCGGTACGTGCTGTATATTAGAATTGTTCTAATGATTTATCTGTTGGGGTTGGTGCTCAGAGCGCCAATTCCCGGTTGTATTTCTGTTAAATACTTCTGTAAAACATTATTATTATGAAAAATATATGCAGTTTCTATAATATAATCTATTCTTTTATATGGTAAAGACGTAATGACCCTAGAATGATTAGTCATGATACAGTTGCAAAAGCGTCGCAACGGACATTGAGATGTATCATGACGTTTTCATTCTCAGACGGTTCCTGGTCAAGGTTTACACTACTTGGTCAGTATAGTAAACCCGTTGAGACCGGTACATGTCGTATACTGGAATATATGATTCCAATGGTTTCTCAATGAACCATAAGTCTTGGAGACTAGTATAGACGTGTAGGTGTTTATAGCGGATAAACACTGAACGACTCACCGAAGATTCTTAATGGATGGTACACCAGCGTCAATAAGAATCTTCTTGGGTTGAGTAACACTTGTGATTCTTAGACTTGAGATGTCATTGTGGGCGCATGAGACATCTTCTACACTTAGACGGCAGTCACGTCACCGATCTATTTAGATCAGACCTCCGCCTGTTCGTTGGGTGTAGATAGATCCTCAGGGTGTCCTATGTGTATCAAGATAGGATCCGTCAGTTCTGTGTACCAGAGCATAGGTAGTCCATATGATTAGCAATCAGATAAATCCATGGGCCCGTGGTAAAGTTTAGAAGCTAGTTCTAAACATTCTTTTGAGATTGCTAATAGAATAGTCGACTGGATAGTCCCGATAGAGATTTGACGTTTACATCTATATCTCTGTGATTTATCCGGATACCTGTGACGGAGGGATTATACATCTGCCATGACCTCGACCTGTATGGTTCAGCGAGATTATCCGTGATCGTCATAATCTACGGGTGGATAGATTATGGACACGAAATTTGATTTCGTGACGGATATACCTGAACCTAGAGAGTCTCAATAATGAAACATACTCGTAGAGCACTAGAGCAACATTAAATAAATAATAATGATTATTTATAAAGTCGTTTAAAGGTTAAACGCAAGATACGTGCAAAAGGGACCCGATAGTCATTTACGTAATTATTGTGTATTTACATTTAATACTTGATTAATTTAAATACACATTAATTAATAGTCAAAATGAGTTTTTTGACTTTTATCCTAAATGAATATATGTTTTTAATATTTAATGTAAATATTATACATATATTTAATATATTTGTATTTGATTAATTAATTAATTATTTAATTGTTAAATGATTAAATTAATTAAAATATAAATATCTTACATTAGGATATTATGATTAAATGATATTAGTTGCCTTTGTTGACTTTAGTTAAATATCTAATAAAGTGTTTTTTGAGATATTTAATAAAGTTAACCAAATTCACTTGAAATGTTATTGAAATTAATTTTCCTTGTTTTTGTCTAAGGTAATTTCGGCCATAGGCTAAATGAACAAGTATAAATTGATTTTCATTTCATTTAACATTTAACCTAATACACTTTATCAAAACAAACTCCATTGAAGCAAACTTGGAAAGCTTGAGAGAAGAAAGAGATATCAAGAAAAGCTTGGAATTTTAGTAAGTTTTCAAACTTGCTATTAGAGAGGAATATGTTCCTTAGGTTCTAGGCTTCAACATGTGATGTTCTTAGATTATTTCTTTCTTTATTTCTTTCTTTATTTCTTTGTGTTTTTGTTGATGGAAGTTTGAATGAAGTGTTGAGCATGTATGGTGAAGAAAGGTTGTAACTATTGTAGTTATAAGTATTCTTTTAAGGTTTTTGAAACCATGTTGCTATTCTAGAGTTGTTGACCCACTCTTAAATGAAATAGATTTGATCTTGAGTTGTTTCATTGTGTTGAGACTTGAATTGAATGAAAGATTGATGATTGAAACATTTGATTTAATGTAAATGGCCTAATTTGCCCAATTTGTGGAAATTGAAAAATTAGGGTTCATAACTGTGGACTCCGGAATTCGCCAAGGGTCCTCAATCAGAATTGGTAAGTTGGGCACTAGCAATCCTGCAAAAAACAAAGTAGAGTGGACGAGAGTAGGCTACCACCGTGTGGTGGATACCGGTATACTCCGACGCCCAAGTCAGTGGCACGAAATAAATTTGTAAAGTGGGAAAGCAAGGTTGAATATTACCTCTACTTCCTTTATTTGGCCTTGAGGGCCGTGTAATATATGAGGGGATCAAGGATTGAGAGCATGAAGTATTAGGGTGAGAGAAATGAGACTTGAATGAATTCTTCCCGTATTCTTTTCATATTTATAGATAAAACATGATCTGATGTTGGTGTATTTGGTAATGGTTTTGGAGTAAGTGAGGATTAATGCTAGAATTAGGTTAAGTGGAGTGGTGGGTGATTAATGCTAGAATTAGGTTAAGTGGAGTGGTCATGCTTTTTGTTAGTTTATGATTTAATTGTAATCAAATAATACATAATTCTTTGGGCTTTGGTCCTTATTTTCGGGCCTAACATGCTGATGGGCTTAAGGTGAAAGACAGTTTTACCCTTGGACCAAATTTGGCCCATACAGTTTGTCCCTTACTCTCTAAGTCAAAGAATTTTTGTTTTAGAGAGTATATTTATCCGTGTCGTATGTGAAAAAAGAGCGTAAGAGTGTATTACCTTCTGCCAAATGTCGTACCAAAATATATACAAAAACGTGGGTTTCTGTTTGCATGCATCTGAGGAAGTTTTTTTAGCTTCTTGATTTATCTAGGGTCATGGAGTACGTGTCTTTGACCGAACTGAAATAGAGTTTCAGGAGTTCATGAGTCCAGGGGAATGTTCCTTGTCGACTGAACCAAACGGTGGTTCAGGAGTTTTCTTGACTCGACATGAGTCCAGGGGAATGTCCCTTGTCGACTGAACCAAACGGTGGTTCAGGAGTTTACCTGACTCGACATGAGTCCGGGGGAATGTCCCTTGTCGACTGAACCAAACGGTGGTTCAGGAGTTTTACTTGACTCGACATGAGTCCGGGGGAATGTCCCTTGTCGACTGAACCAAACAGTGGTTCAGGAGTTTACCTGACTCGACATGAGTCCAGGGGAATGTCCCTTGTCGACTGAACAAAACGGTGGTTCAGGAGTTTTACTTGACTCGACATGAGTCAGGGGAATGTCCATTGTCAACTGAACCAAACGGTGGTTCAGGAGTTTACTTGACTCGACATGAGTCCAGGGGAATGTCCCTTGTCGACTGAACCAAACGGTGGTTCAGGAGTTTACTTGACTCGACATGAGTCCAGGGGAATGTCCCTTGTCGACTGAACCAAACGGTGGTTCATGAGTTTACTTGACTCGAGATGAGTCCAGGGGAATGTCCCTTGTCGACTGAACCAAACGGTGGTTCAGGAGTTTACTTGACTCGAGATGAGTCAGGGGAATGTCCCTTGTCGACTGAACCAAACGGTTTTTCAAGAGTTTACTTGACTCGACATGAGTCAGGGGAATGTCCCTTGTCGACTGAACCAAACGGTGGTTCAGGAGTTTACTTGACTACTCGACATGAGTCCAGGGGAATGTCCCTTGTCGACTGAACCAAACGGTGGTTCAGGAGTTTACTTGACTCGAGATGAGTCAGGGGAATGTCCCTTGTCGACTGAACCAAACGGTGGTTCAGGAGTTTACTTGACTCGACATGAGTCAGGAGATGGTGAAGATCTCTAGGTTTTCCACGTGTCATCAAATAGAGCAAAACCTAACGGCAAATACGAGGCGTCTTTTTGGCGGGAAAATAAACCGCCTCAAAGTAGTATAAGAGTGGCTTCGTAGGTTCATTTGCTTCATTCACACTTATCAGCGAGTTGGGAGAATGCTTCAAAGTTTCTAAGGTACTCTTCATAACCTTCTTCATGTTCTTCATTTCCTTTCAATGTTCTAGAGTAGATTCAAACTTTTCTTAGCCAATTTACGTAGTTTGATCTCTTGAAACTAAGTTAGTTTGGTGGAATCTTGTTTGGAGAATTGGTAGTGAGTTTGATCTTTAGGAAACATAATCCCTAGGAATTTTTGTTTATTAGCTAATTAGTGAAAAAATGTCGAGTGGAGACTCCTTAGATAGCTTAGGCAAGCAAATTGATACATATGTTGAAGAGTCGTCGAGTGAACCCACTGAAGAGGCATCAATGAGGGAATGGGCGCGTCAAGAATTCTTCGAAGAATGACCAGTTACTGTTTTGTCGAGCCAAGTTCCTATGCTTGCGATTCCCATCAGGTCAATAGCAGCAATAGGGGAGTTGAGTGGTCCGGTTAGTACAAGTGAACCGACCAATTTATTAACAAAAAACCCAGCAAGTCGAATGACAGAAAGTCTGCTAATGGAGCTTAGGTGTAGATATAGATTTCCAAAGTCGATGGAATTAAGGGTTCCTTTGCCGACTGAAAGGATAAACTACAAAGTTGACGGGTGGATTGGATTTTATGTACGGCCCTTTACTGATGGTCTCAGGTTTCCTATTCCAAGGTTAGCTTGGGAGGTTTTAGATCACTATGGGATTGCTCCTTCGCAGTTGATGCCTAATGCTTGGAGGATTCTGTTGTCGATTGAGTGCTTATCTTTCGAAAAAGGTTTTTTTTTGAAGTGAAGGACATCGCAATTCATACTACTTGAAAGAGCATTTAACGAGAAAGGGAGGTATACTTTGTATCTTCGTCGAAAGAGAGAACAGTTAATAATGGGTTTGCCGACAAACGATAGGGGTAATTGGCAGTCTGATTACTTCTTCGTGAGGAATGAGGGGGTTTTTGGGTCGACTGGAATGGGTCGTGTCTCTGAGTACTGGAGTTTAATTAGTGAGAGTATCGATACTTTCTATATAATGATGTATGTAATACTGATTGTCGTATGCAGCTAATCAACTTGTAATATGTCTTGCAGGTCCTTTCAAAAACAGGTCATTCGACAGAACCCCCAAAATCCTTTCTAATACCCAAGCTCTTACAACTCTTCCTGTCGAAGAAAGAGATTGGAGGATTATTTTGGTAGAAAGAAGACTAAGGAAGACACTAGTGTGGAAAGAAATCTTCGAATCTGAAGGTATATCTACGCATTTGGCACTTTATAATCAAGTATTGGAAGTCATCCACTCTACCTGGTCGATTCATGTACTCTACGGGGGGGTGTTTTTATAAAGCCTTTAACTCCAAGAGAAATTTTATGCGCATAGGACATAATGTCG